>CM020186.1:3532008-3549361 GCA_009805545.1 Oryza longistaminata
CCTCCTCTCGCGCGCGGCACGCGCTGTCCCTTCCCACTCCGTCGACGCGCGCACCGGCCAGCCACCGTGTGCGCCCGCCGCTGTCCCTCCCCTCCGCCACTGCCAAGCCACCGTGCGCTCCGCCCGTTGTCCCTCCCCCTCCGTCGACGCGCCATGGAGCAGCCGGCTTCCGGAGCTGTCGACGGCGGAGCGCCCCGGAAGCCGCAGCCCGTTGCCGCGGCCGCCGGGAAGCTTGCCGTCCCGACTGCCGCCGCGGGAGCGCCCCGTCCACGGACGCCGCGGAGCCACCGAAGCCTGCCGCTAGCGTGATTTGTGTTTTAACTTGCTCAAGCACTGATTTGATTTAGTGCATTCTTTTAACGGGGACGGCGTAAACCACGCGGGAAAAATTCACCGCGTTGGTGATCGGCTGGTGAAAATGTAGCCCCGTCCATGGTTGCATGGCGGACGGGGACGTGTTAAGGTTTATCACCGTGGTGACGGGACGCGGAGGTAACCCCGACGGTGAATCACCATTGCCATCTCTATTGAGGTGCGAACAAAACTCAACAACAGTGTGGCGTTGGATTTTGCAATTCACTAAAACAAAAAATACAGTCCAACATTCAAATGTAGGCAATGGGCGTTAGTCTATTACTTATGACTTAGATAAAAATCCGTAAGCGCACGGAATACCGCTGTATCACTTTACCTTCGGGTGTCCCAAAAACGATATCTGAAACTCAGGGAACGGTGTGTAATCTAACCTTAAGGCTAGGCTATCAAAGGATAACAAACTATTGGTAGGCAGCTAGGCTAGAAGGACTTTCTATATGTTTTAAATTATCTACTAAGTAAAGGTAATTTCCTATCTCATTTATTTTGGGCACTGACCCCTGCTAGTCTGCCAGTGTCGTCCAGGGCTATAAACTTTATATGTATCCGAACGTGAAGGATTACTAGGATGTGATTTTAGGGCTTGTCCACACATGTAACATCCTCAAATTTTAAACTAAAATTTGACTGACATCATGCTGGCTTTTGATTAAAATTAGTGTATTTTAAAAAATCCTATTTTGATTTCTTAATTTGGTTCGAGTATTACTTCATTTAGAACCCTACTAAGTTAACTCTAATTATTCCCCTGTTATGCAAACCATAAGTAAATTGAGCCAAATTCTCTTCCAAATTTCAAACTATAGATTATTTCCCTTAGCTTACCCTAATTATTAGTAGATTTGCTACCACTTTAAACCCTGTTGAAAACCTTCCCAAAATCACTAGTTTAAATTCAAATTCTTTTCTAGGAAAATATTCAAATTCGAGCTATTCTACTGCGTTCATCCGCACACAGGCTGTGCCCGCATGGAAAATGATCCTAGCCATCCTACGCGCAGCAGCCCAACTCGCACCCAATCCTATTGCAAAAGCTCTAGATTTGTCCTAGGGACCACCAAACCCCACTCAAAACCGTGGCTTTCTTTGCCTCTTCCTCCCCCTTCACCGCGCACCACCTGCAGCCCCCCGAGCGCATCCGCGAAAGCGCGCAACCGGCAGTCCAACTATAGGCCTGCAGCCGCCGAGCCGCCGCGCGTCGCGCCTCAGGGCCGCTTGCACGATGCCCGACCGCCTTGGCGCACCGTCGCCTCGTCCGACGCCCCTCAGACCGCTCGTCGCCGCACCAATCTTGACGACGACAAAGCCGGGACGAACGACCGCCGCAAGCAAACAGTCCGCTCCCGACGCCGGTGCACCTCGAGCCACACGCTCGTCCAAAAGCCCCCGCCGAACTACGCTCTACCACAGAGTACGATTTCTCCTCTACCCGGGGTGAATCGCGCCAATTTCTTGCCGCACCGCGGTTAGGATGAAGATAGACCCCAGTAGCGTATCCGCTCTCACAATTCACACCACCATTCCACCCCCCAATGCCGCCGTTTCTACCCTCACCGCCGATCCCGCCTCGCCCGGCGCGCGAACCACGCGATCTGGCCGCCAACAACTCCATGTTTTTTTGCTTTTTTATCAACGAAGAAAACCATATTTTTCTCCCTTTTTTTTGCTTTTCTTTTCTCGTGTGTTTTTTTCTTGTTTTCCCGCACGTTTTTTTCGAAGGTTCTTTTTTGCTTTTTTCCAATACAGGAGAATATATGACGAAATAAAAGCCGTGTAGTAGATGGCAAAAAATTGATGGATTCTATCCGACTCAAGCGTCCATCAATTTAGCGTTTTTCTGATAGTTTTTTCAGAGCGATTTGTTTTTTAATAGACGGTGTTTTTTTTCTTGCGAGGTTTTCTCAAACCATATTTTAGAAATGGCGCGTTTTTCTGGCAGTTTTTTCCTCGCATGTTTTTTTTAAAAAAATATTACCAACGATGGAAATAACTTTTCTCGCACATTTTTTTATTTTTTATGGAAGATGGAAAACCTTTTAGGAGTGTTTTTTTTTGTGCTTTTTTCTTACTTTTTTCTCACGCGTTTTTTTGAACCGTTTTATTTTCTCATGCATTTTTTCTTTTTAAATAGTTAGATTAGATTAGAGATAGAGAAGAGATATATACTGATTTCTAACTTTGTTTCACCCATTCTATTTTTTTCTCGCGTGCATTTTTTAATTCATACGAACCAGCTTTTTATTTTTTACGAACCATTTTTTTGCCACTTTCTTAGGGAATCGGATCAACTTTTTTAGATGTTTTTTTTAGATTTTTTTCACCTTTATAGGAATCAGACTTTTTTTTTTCTGTTTTTAAAGGAATTGGATATAGCGTTTTTTTCACCACTTTTTTTTTGCCTTTTATAGGAATAGGATTTTTTTTCGTTCGGATCTATGGTTTTTTTGGCCACTTAGGGGAAACAGACTTTTGTTGTCGTTGTTGTTTTTCTTTTTTCCTTTATTTTCTTTTTTTTGCGGTTTTTCTTTTTCTTTTTTGTGCACCTTTCTGCCTTTGTTATCTCCCTTTTATTATTCTTTTTAACAAAAACAACCTCAAATACCTTATTGCAAGATTATAGGGACTCAAATATAAATATAAAAATTACAGGGACTCAAATGCAAAAGTACATACCCAAAAATTAAAATCATATAAAAATAGAATGCTCTCGACATATAGATTCCCTTTTTGCAAACAGATCTCCAATCCGGCACATCAATTTTTTCACCAAGATGTATGGGATATCACGGTATATATTAAAACCGAGCGAAGTGGTGCTTGGGATCTGGAGAGGTGCGTTTTTAAGGGGGAATCGGATCTAGAGTTGGATTTTTTTTTTTCGTTTAGAGATAGAGAAGGCATAGAGAATCGGACAGAATCTTTTTTTATTTTTTTTCGTTCTTCTTTTTACAACGTCAAAGGAGTTGGATTCGTTTTAACAGATCCGATTTTTCCCCTTTTTTCGCCGATCGGACAGGTTTGTTTTTTTTCTTTTTTTCACCCGGTTTTTTCTGGATCGGATAGATTTGGTTTTTTCGCCCGGTTTTTCTTTTTTCGCCTTTTTTTTATCGGACAGGTTTGGTTTTTTTCCTTTTTTCCACCCAGTTTTTTTATCGGACGATTTGGTTTTTTTTGTCCGGTTTTTTTGACGGACGATGGAAGCACCTCTTATTTTTTAAGTAGGTTTCCTTTTTCAAACAGATCTCCAATCCGGCACATCAATTTTTTCACCAAGATGTATGGGATATCACGCTATAGATTAAAACCGAGCGGAGTGGTGCCTGGGATCTAGAGAGGTGCGTTTTTAAGGGGGAATCGGATCTAGAGTTGGATTTTTTTTTTCCGTTTAGAGATAGAGAAGGGATAGAGAATCGGACAGAATCTTTTTTTATTTTTTTTGTTCTTCTTTTTACAACGTCGAAGGAGTTGGATTCGTTTTTACAGATCCGATTTTTTCCCCCTTTTTTCGCCGATCGGATAGGTTTGTTTTTTTTTTCTTTTTTTCACCCGGTTTTTTCTAGATCGGATAAATTTGGTTTTTTCGCGCGGTTTTTCTTTATAATCTAGAAAGAAAAGGCAAAGCCCTCCAGCTCTTGTCAACTGCTCTACTTACTGGCTTTGCCCTTTTTATGTACACAATTTTGGGTTTATTTTTTACCCGACGGAGCGCGGATATGTTAGCAAAAACTCCCACATTGATCTAGGCATGATGAACTAGTACTAGCAAAGACTCCCATTAGGACCAATCTTCGCAATTATCCACACATTCGTTGAGGTCGAAGAGAAGCACGCCATCGTCGTTACGGTTCATCGAATCAGCAAGCTTTTCCCCCTGCGCAACATCAAGAGAAATTATCATCAGTATATATGGTCAAGCAAACGCAAGAAACTGCAAGACATAAAAATAGACAGGACTTGCAATAGTAGTAACTCCTAAAAGTAAGTGGTAACAGAAAGAAACACAAATCCAATTCAAGAACACCATGACTGAAGCAGAAAAACCATTCATTTATTCATTCATTCAAGAATGGTTCGAATAGCTGCACTGGAACCAAACAAAGTACTAGCATTAAAGGCTGCAAATCTACACTACTACAGTTCACAAGCAGGGGCAAGGTCTCTCTGCTCGTGAACTTGTTGTTTAGTGGCATTTCAAATACAGTATCTGGCTTGTTGTTGTTGCTATGTCCAAAACCTTTAATCTTGTCTGATGCTCACTGAACAGAAGAGGCTTTGGGGGCCTCGTCAGTGTCCCCGGAGAAATTCTCAGGAAAATTAAAAATGAGAGAGAAAGAAGGAATCACGATGACAAGGACATCACGTGACTGACCACGCCCTGACAAAACCCAAAGGGAGAACTTCAAAATTAACCAATCGAGCTACTCCACTCCAACAACATGCCATGCCAATATGCCACTGCCATCATCAACAAGAATGCCGACATCTTCTCAACCAAAATCTCTCTCCTTAATTCTCAACCAAAATCTCTCCCCTTAATTAAGATGAAGTACTAACCTCTCTATATCAAATTGCCGGTAATTAACCCTTAATCAATGCAGTAAAAAAATGTAACAAGTGAATTATCTTCTGTTTGATTGATTTCTCTAGAGAAGCACGTGGTGGCATGCGACAACCGCCAGTGACGGAGCCGGTGGGTGGGCCCGGAGGTGTCAGGCAGGGGATCCAATGGCCGGCGGCCACGTCGCCGACCGCCGCGCCGCAACTTGCTCCCCTCCGGTTTGGTCACACCCGGGATCCTGGGCCCCACCTCCCAGCCACACAAAACTAATCCCGCAAAAGCCGAGCATACTACTAGTACACACCCAACTTCAAAATTATTTCAACTTTTATCTACAGAACGAGAAATAAAATAAATGATTTTACAAAAATAGACACTTTTTTACGTATTCCGCTCAAAAACAAAAATGATTTCATGTACCAAAATAATATATACTAATACTAGAGAGAAAACGCTGACACGTGGGGCCCTTACTTGGTCCACCGCGGCGGGCAGGGCCCACGCGGGGGAACAGCAACAGAATCTCGGGGAAAGCGGGCGATCCATCCATCCTTCCAACCAAACCTTGCAAAGCAAGTCAGAAGAAGAAACCAACGGAAAGGCCTAGGCAAACACACACAAATTTTCCACGGTTTTTACTCGAAATCTGGTAGGAGGACACGAGCGAACACGTGGCTGGCGCACGTCTGACACCGTGGGCCCACCCGGTCCACGCGGAGGGCCCGCCTCCCGAGAGGAAGGCAACGCGCGTGACGGCGACTCGGGAGCCACTGCTACTACTACTACTAGTTTCCAGTTCAACACGAAACCGCCTAGAAATTTTCCTTATAAGTTTTGATTTCGAAAGAAAAAAAATTAAGGGTTTGAGCAGGTTTATGACTTTATTCAATTATTATCCATAACTGAATTCTTCTAGAATTACAAAATATAGTAGAAGAAAAATCCATACATTTTTTGAGGAAGAGAAGGCCGCCGCGGCCCGGTGAGCAGAATCCGCCGCCGTCTACAGCTGGCGCCGACGCGGCGGCCGCTACCCAAACGAATGCCTTTTACTCCCCACGAGTCCGCATCGAATACCCAAACAAAAACGAACGTGATATATTTTTTTTTCTTTTTTCAGGAAGAACTTTCTTTTTGCCTATTATTACATATACACAAATCGTAACAGACAAGGAAAACTACCGCTACTAAAATGATCTAGTGAAAAAAAAAAGGAAGAGCTTTTCTGAACGGACCTAAAAAATGCTTCATCTTGGCATATAAGCCGAATTTACGGGTCCGAAGTAAATGTTTAAATTTCTGTTGAGATTAAACAGATAAACACTATGGTACTGAATAAAAGAGGTGAAAAGCAAACGGATTTCGTCAGAAAAATCGTTGCAGGCACATCTCCCATACACAAATCAAATCAAGGTGGAATTTTAAGTCAAAAAAGGGAACTTTTCGTCTGATTTCCTAACAAAAAAATCGTTGCGAGAATCATCACACAAGCAAGAACACAGATCACAAGCAAATCGCACGAGGAAGGAACTTGAAGAGAAAAATAAAAGCGAATCGCACGAGTGCAAATCAGCATCAGCTGGAGCTATCAATCAAAGCAACCGATAATCCCGATTTGGTCACTAATCCCCAACTACCCTCTCACAAAACCACATCTTCAAGCGAGACCTACAATGGGCCCCACCAACACCACATCACGGCATCACGATCACGCCATTTTTCACACCACAGCTGCTGCCCATGAATGCCCTTTGCAAGCGAATCATTCATCAGACGACCAGCTACTTCCTCCGTAAAAATTTTCACAATAGTTAAGGAAAGTAAATAAAGGGTGACTGTGATGGGTTAAGATGACAAGATATTAGATGGTTGTGATCGGCTGAAATAAGAAACGGTAACTACTCCCTCGTTCCTAAATATAAAAAATTTTGGTTCAAATTTGGCGGTGTTTAGTTGAGGGGGAAGTTTAAATTTTGGTTGAAATTGAAGATGATGTGACTGAAAAGTTGTGTGTGTATAACAGGTTGATGTGATGGAAAAGGACTGAAGTTTGGATCCAAATTTTGGATCTAAACACAGCCTTTGTTGTACTAGGATACATTAAATTCAACCAAAATCCCTTATATTTAGGGACTGAGCAAGTATATTTTACGGACCGCGACAGTATAGACCGCGGCAGTATACCCATCAGATAAAAAAAAACAATCAACATCAACAAAGAACAGAAGCATAAGAAAGTAAACCAGGAGGCAGTGAAACAGATGTACACAAACTGAAACAAAGAACAAAATGTATGTAAATGTATTGTTCCTGCACTGTATCAGTTCCACATTGAAGTGAAGATTAAAACAGAGATGCCTTACACCGATCTGAAGGCAACAGCAGAGGGCACTGGGCAATGAGAGAGCCAGCAGAATAATAAGATATGATCAAGAGCAGTGCAATGAACAAGGCTGACTAGAAACTAACCTGACAAATTCAATGAAACCACCTAAGCCCTCCTTATCATCTACTCATATAATATATAATCTAGAAAGAAAAGGCAAAGCCCTCCAGCTCTTGTCAACTGCTCTACTTACTGGCTTTGCCCTTTTTATGTACACAATTTTGGGTTTATTTTTTACCCGACGGAGCGCGGATATGTTAGCAAAAACTCCCACATTGATCTAGGCATGATGAACTAGTACTAGCAAAGACTCCCATTAGGACCAATCTTCGCAATTATCCACACATTCGTTGAGGTCGAAGAGAAGCACGCCATCGTCGTTACGGTTCATCGAATCAGCAAGCTTTTCCCCCTGCGCAACATCAAGAGAAATTATCATCAGTATATATGGTCAAGCAAACGCAAGAAACTGCAAGACATAAAAATAGACAGGACTTGCAATAGTAGTAACTCCTAAAAGTAAGTGGTAACAGAAAGAAACACAAATCCAATTCAAGAACACCATGACTGAAGCATAGGGAGGAGGAGGAGGAGGAAAAAAAAACCTGAAAGGGACGGGCGCTTCTCGGCCGCCGCGTAGACCGGGTGTTGGTAGACCTCGCACGCTGACATGTGGGCCCCACCCCACCGTCTCTCACAGTCCGGCTCGGTGTAAAGGCATCGGGGATCCACTTCGCACTCGGGTTGGTAGACCCGCATCTCTTCCAGGTGGGCCCGGGTCTCTCGCCCTGTTGGAGTCTGATGCGGGTACGTCTCGTCTCGTCTTCGTCTGTGGATTGCGAGGAATTCTCGCTTTTGAGTTTGTACTGCTCCTGCGCCTACTCATTCAATGGCAGGTAGGCCCGGTACGTGATGCTTTTCTTTTTCTTTTTTTTTTTTTGAGAGAGAGGGAGGAAGGATTCGGCTGTGTTTAGTTCCGCGCAAAGTTTGGATTTTGGTTGAAATTGGAGATGATGTGACTGAAAAATTGTGTGTGTATGACAGGTTGATGTGATGGAAAAGGACTGAAGTTTAGATCCTCTAAACACAACCGAAGTGGGAGTGCGGCTTATGAATCAATCTCCCGTAAGAAAGTGAAAATTATGGATTTGTCGTAACCGAAACATTAACTGTGAAGATTTACTATTTATTGTAAATGATTTTTTTATCAGTTGGCTTTGGTGAGGTAAAAACAAAGGTTTTCAACAAACCCAACCTATTTCTGAATGAATTGTTTGTTTCTAGATACAAGGTAAAGACCTATGTTTTAAAAATGAATTATACTTGGGCTAATAATATTTGGAATAAGTTAATTGTAAAGTTTTGGGACAATTTCATTCTTGATTTGCTGTAGATCTCTTTGCATGATAAACCTAAATTTTAGAGAAAAAATACAACTCGTAGGTGGCATATTCACAGTTTGAGGAGAAGGGGACGGGGAAGATACGCAAAACGAGGTGAGCTATTAGCGCATGATTAATTAAGTATTAACTATTTTAAATTTTAAAAATGGATTAATATGATTTTTTAAAGCAACTTTCCTATAGAAAATTTTTGCAAAAAATGTACCGTTTAGTAGTTTGGGAAACGTGCGCGTGGAATACGATGTGCATACTCTCCAATCACCCAGTGGCGAATGCACCGTTTAGGCTCAGTTCGTTTCCCCTTGTTCCCAACTTCCTCTTCTCGTTTTCCGCGCGCACGCTTTTCAAACTGCTATTTTGGTGCGTTTTTGCAAAAAAAAAAATTCTATATGAAAGTTGTTTAAAAGAAATCATATTGTTCTATTTTTGAAAAAAAAATAGCTAATACTTAATTAATCACGTGCTAATGGATTGCTCCGTTTTCCGTGCAGAGGAGTTTGGTTCCCAACCATCCCAAAGGAACAAGGCTGTGTGTGTTCTTCCCCCATTTTCCTAACCCACCTCTCTCGTTTTCCGCGCGCATGTTTTTTAAACTGCTAAACGGTTGATTTATGAAAAAACTTTCTATATGAAAGTTGTTTTAAAAAATCATATTAATCCATTTTTTAAAAAATAGTTAATACTTAATTTGTCGATGAGTGATACTCGCGGACCGGAAGAATAGGGTATTGGGGTACGTTGGAACAGGGATCTACGTAGTACGACATCAAAACAGACAAAAGACAAGGATTATACTGGTTCAGACCCCTTATCAGGTAATAAGTCCTAGTCCAGTTTATATGGGATTGATGATGATGAGAACAGATTACAAAGAGAGTAACCGAACAGACGATGCCGATAAGATCGTAGTCGAGGGACTCGACGAGATCTCCCAGCGAGTTGGCTTCGTGGACTCCGGCTTCGTAAACTTTGGTGGGTGTGTTGGCGATGAGATGCGATGCCCTTTGCCTCTCCCTAGGGGTCCCTTTTATATCATGGGATACCTTGACCCTCAAGTAAGACTTGGAGATATGTAAACCGACACGATATACTAGAGATTTTACCCTTTCCAAGTAGGACTTTTGCAATTCCTTAACTTCGTGGAGATATTTTTCATAATTTGAGGCGAATTCCTAACGGCGTATATAGAAACTAACCGTATACGTGAAGGTATACCTTATCGGTATATTCCATAAGTCGTAGGATAGATGGTATGCCTTATCCGTAACCCTGACATAATTAATCATGCAATAATATGAGTTTCGTTTTGCGTGCCGGGGAGGGAGAACACAGCCGTAGTATACATGAGTATTTGATGGGACCTTATGGCATAATTTTGTCAAACCAGGAAGAGTTCATATAGTAACGTAGCATTTTTATTTTTATTAAGAACTTTAATTCAAAGAATTATTAAGAAGGTCCAAATTGGCGCACGTAAAACGAGAAAACTATTAGCACATAATTAATTAAGTTTAATTATTACAAACTTAACAGATTGATATATTTGATATTTTAAAGCAACTTATATATAGAAAGTTTTCGCACGAAAACGCATCGTTTAGTAGATTGAAAAGCGTGCTAACGAAAAACCGAGATAAAATCTGAATCTTAATCAGAAAAGAACAAGGCACGGCGAATCAATCCTACCATGCCATCATAGGGTTAACAACATTTTCCCTGGCCACTTGCCTTTTTTATGGGCTGCAAGTTTACCAGGCTTCCTTTATTCATGAGCTTCCGATGAGTTGGGCTGGCTGAGCCGTTAAGGAACTTTCAAAATTTTGATAGAAATTACTGTAAAAATACGGTTACCGACAAAATGGTCGGAAAAAACTCCATCACATTTCCACTACCATTTCCAGAAGATATTACCGTTTCCATTTCCACCATTATTAGTTATCGATACCAACTGAAACGGTCGGTGCAAACTGGAAACGGCAGCCGGAAATCTCAAAAATTTCCGTTCCATTCTCACCCCTAACGCCATGTGTTTTTGTATTGTGATTGGTGCCACCTATTAAGGTTATGTTTTTTTTCTCCAATTTTCTATTTTTCACTCCCTCATTTTTCGTGTACACGTTTCATGATATGTTAAACGGTGTGTTTTTTTTTAAAAAAAAAATCTATATGAACGTTGCTTTAAAACCATATTAATAATTTTATTTTTTTAACTAATAAAGTTTTGGGACAATTTCATTCTTGATTCGCTGTAGATCTCTTTGCATGATAAACCTAAATTTTAGAGAAAAAATACAATATAGCTCGTAGGTGGCATATTCACAGTTTGAGAAGAAGGGGATTGAGAAGATTCGCAAAATAAGGTGAGCCATTAGCACATGATTAATTAAGTATTAACTATTTAAAATTTTAAAATGGATTAATATGATTTTTTAAAGTAACTTTCCTATAAAAAATTTGCAAAAAATGTATCGTTTAGTAACTTGGGAAGCGTGCGCGTGGAATACGATGTGCATACTCTCCAATCACCCAGGGGCGAATGCACCGTTTAGGCTGTGTGTGTTCTTCCCCCATTTTCCTAACCCACCTCTCTCGTTTTCCGCGCGCATGTTTTTTAAACTGCTAAGCGGTTGATTTATGAAAAAACTTTCTATATGAAAGTTGTTTTAAAAAATCATATTAATCCATTTTCTAAAAATAGTTAATACTTAATTTGTCGATGAGTGATACTCGCGGACCGGAAGAATAGGGTATTGGGGTACGTTGGAACAGGGATCTACGTAGTACGACATCAAAACAGACAAAAGACAAGGATTATACTGGTTCAGACCCCTTATCAGGTAATAAGTCCTAGTCCAGTTTATATGGGATTGATGATGATGAGAACAGATTACAAAGAGAGTAACCGAACAGACGATGCCAATGAGATCGTAGTTGAGGGACTCGACGAGATCTCCCGGCAAGTTGGCTCCGTGGACTCCGGCTTCGTAAACTTTGGTGGGTGTGTTGGCGATGAGATGCGATGCGCTTTGCCTCTCCCTAGGGGTCCCTTTTATATCGTGGGATACCTTAACCCTCAAGTAAGACTTGGAGATATGTAAACCGACACGATATACTAGAGATTTTACCCTTTCTGAGTAGGACTTCTGCAATTCCTTAACTTCGTGAAGATATTTTCCATAATTTGAGGCGAATTCCTAACGGTGTATACGGAAACTAACCGTATATGTGAAGGTATATCTTATCGGTATATTCCATAAGTCGTAGGATAGAGGGTGTGCCTTACTCGTAACCCTGACATAATTAATCATACAATAATACGAGTTTCGTTTTGCGTGCCGGGGAGGAGGAGAACACAGCCGTAGTATACATGAGTATTTGATGAGACCTTATGGCATAATTTTGTCAAACCAGGAAGAGTTCATATAGTAACGTAGCATTTTTATTTTTATTAAGAACTTTAATTGAAAGAATTATTAAGAAGGTCCAAATTGGCGCATGTAAAACGAGAAAACTATTAGCACATAATTAATTAAGTTTAATTATTACAAACTTAACAAATTGATACATTTGATATTTTAAAGCAACTTATATATAGAAAATTTTTGCACGAAAATGCACCGTTTAGTAGCTTGAAAAGCGTGCTAATGGAAACCAAGATAAAATCTGAATCTTAATCAGAAAAGAACAAGGCACGGCGAATCAATCCTACCATGTTATCATAGGGTTAACAACATTTTCCCTGGTCACTTGCCTTTTTTATGGGCTGCAAGTTTACCAGGCTTCCTTTATTCATGAGTTTCCGATGAGTTGGGCTGGCTGAGCTGTTGAGGAACTTTCAGAATTTTGATAGAAATTACTATACAAATACGGTTACCGACAAAATGGTCGGAAAAAAACTCCATCACATTTCCACTACCATTTCCAGAAGATATTACCGTTTCCATTTCCACCATCATCAGTTATCGATACCGACTGAAACGGTAAGTGCAAACTGGAAATGGCAGCCGGAAATTAAAAAATTTCCGTTCCGTTTTCACCCCTAACGCCATGTGTTTTTTATTGTGATTGGTGCCACCTATTAAGGTATTTGGTATAAGAAATTAATTAAAACATCGCACAAGATATATGGGTGTGTTTGCAACTCTTTTTCCCAACCCATCTCCCTCGCATTCCACGCGCACCGCTTTTCAAACTGCTAAACGGTGCGTTTTTTTTTAAAAAAAATCTATATGAACATTGCTTTAAAAATCATATTAATAATTTTATTTTTTTAACTAATACTTAACTAATTACTATGTGTTAATATACCGCTTCATTTTGCGTGCGGAAGGAAAAAGTTCTCAAGTCCCATCCGTTCTAAAAGAACACAACCTAAGACCACCATGATGAATTGCAATTCCAAAAATAGAAAATTATAAGTTATAAAATCCAATTTTTACAAATCCTCATTGACTGGCTACTCACGATCTGTTTTTCAAATCTCGATATCCTCCAAACAAAGCTAGATTTGCTATATATGGCGTTAAAGGAAACAGGGTAAAGGTCCAAGTATATTGTTTGTTTGTTTGTTGATTAAATGATTACCAAATGGTTTGTACTAGATATATGTACTACCATCTATGATCAAATCAATAACATATGTTGGTCAATTTGGTGCCGAAATGATATTTTTCATAATAAGAAAATAGCTAATCATATGCATGTTATCTTCATGTCTACCAATCAACGCTATACTTGTATTTGATGCTATCATGGGAGAAACGAGATACTATCCGTGGTGATGCTACACTTTTGGAATTGGTAGCCAAGGATATTTTATACAATTTTGGATGGAGTAGCACCTATCGAATTAATCGCTATAATTTACAGGATTTATATTAGCTTTTAATTCTGGTGATCATCTTCTTGGAGAAGAGGGAAATTGTCCCATCACTATATTTTTCTTTCATTTACAATTATAAAATACAATGGATGCATGTCTGCTTGTAGGCAGAGGTCAAACATGTAAACCATTTTTATTATCCTACAAAAATATCAATCATTTACAATATATGTACATTATGCAAATACAATGTGGCAGGTTCAGACAATGTGGTCTTCATGTCCTAGAGCGACCAGGCCGTGACTTCAATTGCCACGTGGATCCAACGTGGCACCATTGACATGCCAGACGAGCCGACACGGCACGGCAGTGCCAATCAGTAGAACCATCACACTTTTGTGGTTTTTGCCTGATTTACGCCAACCTTTCCTTAAAAGGAAGTATAACGCTATACTCGCTAATTACCTCAACATGGGACATGTATGAGCTAGCCATACGTTTCTACTTGTACAAAAGCCGGCATGGTGCTCTTTTATTTGCAACTTTACTTATAGTTGAATTAATTTGTAACAGAATTGTCGATTCATATGTGACCCCACGAGCAGACCTTTTTATCAGCACAAGCAGATCACATTTATGCAGTTCATACAACTAACATTTATACATAATTATTATGTACTCCCTCTCAGTCCTAAAATATAGTGTTTTTAGTTAGATGGGACGTATCCTAGTACTATAAATATGAATATGGATAAACCTCCTGTCCAGATTCGTAGTACTAAGATACATCCCATCCAAACAAAAATTACTATATTTTAGGATGGAGGGAGTACTTGAAATTACATATCGATAATGCTTTCTCTTAAACGTCCGGAGCAAACAGAATTAACTGATGTTTGTGTTCACCGACCAGCAATTTGGACCCAATATGATACTAATAAAAAACACACGTATATTGGTAATGGGCAGGAAGTTTCTTCAAACTGGTGTCTTAGCTATAGATTGATGATTAATTAGTAATAAGAAAATGTCAACTTTAGTTACGTACTCTCTCCGTCCCATTTTAAGTATAGTTGTAAGTTTCTGTGTCCAACATTTGACCATCTGTATTATTTGAAAAATTTATGAAAAAATAAAAAAAATCACACATAAAGTATTGTTCATGTTTTATTATCTAATAACAATAAAAATACTAATCATAAAAACAATTTAAATAAAACAGACAGTCAAACGTTAGACACTGAAACCCACAACTGCGCTTAAAATTAGACGGAGGGAGTACGTAATATCCATTACATAATAGTAAAAAGGTAATCTTTTTACGGGGTGGTGTTGATGGCAAATTTTAGTAAGATACGTGAAGATAAGGATAGATCCGAAGCGGAATTGAAGGAATTAACGTGGTTTCCAAAACAGAACGGCGCATCAGCAGAAAACTGCATTGGCCGATACAGAGTCGGATTCGGTTAGCCGATATAGGCAATTTGAGTTCATATCGAACTCGAGATTAAGGTTTCAAAGATATTGCAAAATAAGGACGGAGTCCGAAGAAGACAATTGTATCTATTAATTAGGAAAACAACCAGTTTTCCTTTATGTATTTTAGAAATTTATGTTACAGTTCACAATGAGCTAGTGTGTTTATTTTTGTAAAGTTTGAATTGTATCAGATATGGACAAGTTTTGAACTACAGTTATAAATACATGCCCAGGACCTTGTAAAAAAATAACAGTTCAATAAACTATTGGCACATCACCCCCTTTTTACTTTTCAACTTTCTCGACGAGTTCTTGCTTCAAGTTGGGGCATCGGCTTCGATTTTCCGGCAAGAGGTATGGCATGTCACAGTGGTTTGCATTGGCGGATTAGGATGTCGTTTTAGATGTTCTAATATATCTTTTGCAGGTACTGGTTATCATATATCTTAGTTAATCTAAATTGATGATTCTATTTACTTGTATCAACCAGGCCTTTTCTAGGGTTTTGCTGGTATCGACTAAATCGTTTTGTCACTTTAGATTAGCTAAGGTGTTTGCCACACTAAAAATCAGTCAAAAACTTAATTGTTTAGACTTTATGCTTCTTTTCATACTTAGTGCTGCATCAGTTAAGTTTGATCTACTAAGTCGTGCTTAGAATCATAAAAACTAGCATGCTTCTTGATTACCAATAGGGGTGGAATTGGGGTTTCAGCCGATCTTCCTTGATGTAACTGTTTGGCTATATTTAATTTCTTTTAATCATGTTTTTCATGTTATACCTACCCCTTGTATAGGTATATCACTCTATTTAAATATATCGATCTTCTTCTCGATATATTTACCTAGATTGATATTCTTGTATAAAGCTATATCGTAGTATTACCTAGATTGATAATCTTATATAAAGTTGTATGGTAGTATTAGCCGATGCAATATCTTTTTTAACCTAAGTATTGGATCATCGGCTATAATATAAAAACATGTAATCTTTAGTTTATCTGATCTGATCCATACTATCTCGATTAGGTTCGATCTATGCCGTTTACTTGCACTTCAGAGAAAGATTGAATTAGTGATTACATGTTTGATTGCATATAAAGCTGATGGAACATATTTTAGGCTTGTTTATTTTTATATATCATATACCTTACAACCGATTCGATCAGAGTGCATCGGCTATACAATATGTCATCGGCTCATCGGCCGATTGGCTATCGTGTTCTAACTTGATTTTACTGTTTAGTCTTGTTGGTTACAGGATCAAACCAACTGACACGCCCTGAACCCAAAAAGCAAGATTTGGACATGCACTGGAGCTAAGTGGAATTCCCAGGCCGTCGTGTTTTCTCCTCAATAGGTGGGTGAATGGGATGATGGGTGCCTTTTGCTTTTCAAATTTATTTATTTACTCAGCACTTTGTAATGTACACACGGTCGTGGAAACTTGTTATGCTCAACATATTTAAAATGAAATTTTAAAAACTGTTGAACACTAATCTCTTTTAAAATATGTAGATTGGACGCAAGAAGACCATCTGTATAAGTACATATCGTAGTATTACAACTTTGCCAGCCATTAAATATTGTGTACTAATACAAAACTAGCGGTCAAAATTATGTTTTTTAAGATTATATCGATGCCAATATATATACAACATATTTTTTGTGACAGAACTATAAAAGGCAACTTACTAGGGTGGTAAGATGCCGGAAATCCTACCGTGATTTGACAAATATTTGTGTATTATTCTGTCCAAGCTTTCCATTTGATCAGATGATCAAGACGAGCAATCTTGATTTATTGTTAATAACTTAATTAATACGATCTCTTGGGATATTCTGTGCGTGTAACAGTACACTATCACTATATGTACAGATAGTGTAAAGTCTGTTGTCCGTGATCAAGTGAATTTACCCTCGAGAAAAGAAATTGAGGCACGAGCCCTGTTCCACTGCAAACTGCAACCACCGGATCACAAGTTACACATGCGACATGACCTATACACTTTCCAGCAGAGAAGGTGACATTGGCAACTCCCGCTCTCATTTTATTATGTTGCCAAGTAGGATATGTACGTGGTTGATCCGTGTATATCCAACAATCCGCCCAAATCCTTATGCCGCATAATGAATATCACGCTGCTCAAAGATGCCGTGCATCATCGTCATCCACTCATCCTCCTCTGCATAGTTTTTTTTTTTTTTTATATGTAGAGCATATCCTTCTTTTCCAGTGAGAATTATCTTCTCAAGAGTGCAATTCATTAGTTCATGAATCGATTTTTGTTGCCTTGCGAGAGGGATGTACAATACTAGCGCTGTCAAAA
>CM020186.1:3568946-3626756 GCA_009805545.1 Oryza longistaminata
TATAAATACACTCATGAAAGAACATTGCGGCCCCAGTGGAACCCCCCTGTCAGCATTGCCACATCATGCCTTCTCTTTTTCTCTTTCTCTGTCTTTCTCTCCATCTCATCTCTCTCTCTCCTATCTCTGCGACAAGCCGAGCTGTGAGCGGAAAGGAGGAGCGGCGCGGGCCGGCGACAGCAGCGCGCGGGCGGATGGAAGGGGGAGCGCGCGCGGCGCAGCGGGACGGCCGCGCGCGCGCGAGGAAGGGGTCGGGCGCGGGTCGGCCGGGGGAGGCGCGGCACGCGGGCGCCAAACGGAGGAGCGGCCGACGCGCGCGCGGAGGGAAGGGGCGGCACGCGGGCGGCAAGGGAGAGGCGCGTGGCGGCCATCCGCGGCGCTGGTCGGAGAACGGCAAGCGCGACGCGAGCGGCGGGGAAGGGCGGGCGCGGGCGGGGGAGGCAGCCGCGGGCAGGCACGGAGGGCGGCGCGCAGTGGGCGGGGAAGGGCGCGGCACACGCGGCGGGCCGGAGGGCGGAGCGGCGGCGCGCGGGGCGGCGCGCGCGCGGGGAGCGAAGCGGGCGAGCGCGGGAGAGCGGGGAGGGCGGTGCGCGGGTGGCTGGGAAGGCGCGGCACGCAAGGGGCCAAGGCAGAGCGCGACGCGGCGGGCGGGAAAGGGCCGCGCGGGGCGGACGCGACCGAGAGTTCAAGCCCACTCTCGCCGAGCGCCTCGTCCTCGACATCGAGAAGGTGATGTGCCAGCTCGACGCTCTCCCCTCTAGGCTCATGCCCCCCGGTGCCGCCGCCGCACACCTTCGGTTTCAGCGGAGGAGCACCTCGTGCTCCCGTACCTCCGCATGGACCCTCCTCTCAGCGGGCGGCCGCCGGTGCTTCCCCATCGCCGCCGCCGCCGCTGGCCGTCATCGAGGCGCCGCCCTCTCTCCGCCGCCGCCTCGTGGCCCGCTCCCCCCCCCCGCCGCCCCTTCCCCCGCCGCCCGCCATCGGCTCCGCCCCCGCGCCGCATCGCCGCCGCCCTCTCTCGATCAGCGGCCGTCGGACGGACGCCTGTCGCCGACGCCCTCCTCCTCTCCCACCGCCCGCGTGTTGCCCGTCCACCGGCCGCGCGCCGCCCCTCCCCCGCCGCTTGCAGTCGCAGAGAATGAAGAGAGAGAGAGATGAGATGGGAGAGAAGTGAGGAAAAGAGAGAGAAGGCTGATGTGGCAATGCTGACAGGTGGGGCCCACGCTGACTCACCCGCCACGTCAGACAAAACCAGGGTCAAAACCACCAGAGGACCTCAAGCGAACGGTTTTGTTAGTTGAGGGACCTTCGGTATCTGGTTTTGCGGTTGGAGGACGATTTTGTAACTCGATGACAAGTTGAGGGACCTTCGGTGTACTTTTCCCTGGTCTGGGAGGTGAAGGCGATAAGCTTAGGTGGGCCGGCTTGCTGCTACGCTCGACAGAAAGCGGGCTGGGCAAGATGGGGAGGCAGGCCGTGGCTAACGCTTGATCTCTTTTTGTGGCCTCTTGCCTCATGGGTGGCTTTTAGTGTGAGAAATGAACAAGGCTACGAAGCAGTACTTTGTTGCCCTCTTTAGCCGCTCCTTCCATCGATTTCAACTGTCAATAGTGTCATTCGCTACAGATCTCGACGCCAACCAAAAAAAAAAAAAGTTTCGAGCCAATGTTGGAACCTCTGGAAGGTAGACTTTTCGAAATGGAGGACGATCAGATGCGTAATGGAAGGGGAAAACAGAGTATAAGATCGCACCACTGAGCAGTGAGCATGAGGGTTCGGCTTTCCGTGACAGGTACTGTTGGTGCACGCGTTGGAGGGGACGAGAGAGGCAAAATGCCGGATGAAAGAGCTTCACGACTTCACGTGTGGTTTGGTTTTTATTTACTCGACGGGTCCCTACACGATGCTATTGCTACACATGAACGTGATGCGCGTATCATCCAATGTACCGCCAGGCGGTGCGCACGCCGGCAAAATCCTTTCGGTCACAGGTTCACGGCCGGTAGCACTCGTACACGGTCACACACACACACGGATACGTACATCTCGGAACAATTTGATGCGTTCGGGTCATCTGAAATTAATAAGTGCAGTGCTTCATCCTCGTTGTAACTTGTAACCCATAATTGTGTTTCTTACTAGTGTTTTTTGTTCCCTTCCTGGAGCAACAATGCCCATCAGAGAGAGGGGAGACTGCAGTTCACAGCCGTGCGCCAGACATTCCCAGTGTCCCAGCACCGTGTACCCTCTTTCTCGTTAACGATCGATTGAGCAAAATTAATGGGACTCGGTCTGTTGTGTGGGCCGTAATGGGCTTTTTTAGAGAGATGGGCCTCGTTGGTCTCACTCCAGCTATTCTCGCCGCGTTCCTCCCGCCTCATCGCCGGATTTGGACTTGGAAGGAGCTCACCGACCTCCACCTGCCGCGCGTGTGGCTCCAGCTCCGCCGTCGCGGTCGCCCGCCGCTCCTCCTCGTCGGCGAGCACAGAGAGGAGGCTGCCACCGCCGCCGCTGCCTTGCTTCTCCCGCCACCGGCTTCCTCCCCACCCGTCGGCCGGCGGCGCCGTCCTGCCCGGAGCCCCAGAGAGAAGAAGAGTGAGAGAGAAGAGGATGGAAGAAATTCTCTATGCTGGCTGAAGCAGTTCAATTGCTACAACAGCAATCCCTGCCGATCAAGTCCTATTTTTCCTTCTAGTACCTCTTTATACTCTGGTTTTTATTCAGTTCTCTTTTCATTGTTGGACTTGTTCATCTACTTTGTTCTTCATTTTCTTTTTATTTTCCTTTTTTTTTACAGTTGCAGTTCCTGGTTTATTTTTTTCCCCATGTCTTCTTTTATGTATGG
Source organism: Oryza longistaminata (assembly GCA_009805545.1). Taxonomy (NCBI): domain Eukaryota; kingdom Viridiplantae; phylum Streptophyta; class Magnoliopsida; order Poales; family Poaceae; genus Oryza; species Oryza longistaminata. The sequence continues at coordinate 3,571,792 of CM020186.1, forward strand.
ATGTCTTTGGTATGGTAGGTGTTGTGTTTGCTGCCAAACTTGTCACTAGAATACGAGAGAAATGCATGCGTACAAGTTTTGGTATTGGTTTACACGGGGTATTTGGATTAACCTCTTACTAAAATATTGGCCCTACTAAATTTTGATAGAAAAGCGAACAAAATTAACTGGCTCTAATATAAATATTAGGGGATCCCAAATATTGGAGTGCTTCTAATATCCTAGCAATTTCCTTAAGCTAGGGCTGGTATAAGCAGTAAATGGCTTATGAGCGACTTAAAAGTAATTTGTGGGTAATTTTTTTATTGATATGTTCTTAATGATTTAGAAGCTAATACCAAAAAATAAATTACAACAAAAGACCCTAAAATCAGCTTCAAATTAAATTTCAAAATTTAAATTTCGACGATGGCTAATAAGCTGATACGCATATTCTCATGCTGGCTTCCTTTCTGGCTTTGGCGGTTTGGCCTGACTTCACCATGGACCATCCTGGGAGCTGCTTCTGGAAGTTCAATCACTCATCGTCAGAGATCGATCAGAGATTTGATGATCTGTCTCATCTCCCTCCCTGTTTGCATACTGTTGCTCACGCCTGACGCCACACACCACCGACCATGCACTGAACAGTTAGGGCCAGTTTAGTTCCCAAAAATTTTCCCCTTCACCTATCACATCGAATCTTTGGACACATGCATAGAGCATTAAATGTGGACAAAAAGAAAAACCCAAAAATTTCCTCTTCCCCAACTAAACACAGCCTTAACGCGGGAGCTTTATGTCACAGCGACAGTGTCACTGAATAATTTGCAGCTAATTTTACATTTACTATTTTAGAGATTATCGATGCCAAGAAACAACTCAACAGACTCTCTGCTCAAATTAACTGATTATTTTACTACTAGGGCTGTGTTTAGTTGGATCCAAAGTTTAAATTTTGGTTGAAATTGAAGATGATGTGACTGAAAAGTTGTGTGTATATGACAGGTTGATGTGATGAAAAATGATTGAAGTTTGGATCCAAACTTTAAATCTAAACACAACCTAACATAGTTAGCATGGAGTGCCAGCAGATGGATGATTCTTGTATAGTTTCCTGGTTCACTCTAATTTCAGTCTGTCAGAATTTGATTTCTACGATTTACATGTGAGAGAGATCACATTGTTTCCTCTGAAAATTTTGCTTCTATCAGCTGCTCACTAGACCAAGATACAAAAAAACAAGATGCAGCTAGTAGTATTATTGAGTAGCAATTCATTTTTTTTTTTTTGGGAATGAGTAGCAGGTCGCAATTAAGGAATAACTAAATAGCTAATCCACCAATTGGTGTCTGCTGTTCAGCTGCACGATGCTAGGTACATGCCCCCACATGGCAGGGAATAATTCGAGATTTATATCTGCTACTGCAACTTAGAGACAAATAATATGAGCCATACAAAAATGCAGTAGAGTTGTACCAATTAATGGAGCAATATATTCAAGCCTGCCTAAATAGATAGGGGTAGCCGTAACAAAAAAAACAAAAAATCTGACAGTTTTAAGGTTTACAATTTTGTCAGAATTTATCTTTTTTTGTTATTCTCTATGTAGAATGAATTTGAATATGCGACTTTGCACGTAGATGTAATACTATTGAAAGTACATGTATGAATTTTCCTAGAATTTTTTGTGATAATTTTTAGTTGGTGTACACGGTATGTACACGTGAGGGCCTGTGTGCATAGGGTACGCTCCCTTTAACTATTTGCCACTTTTAGATTTGGCAAATAACTATTTGCCACCCCTATCTCTATGACACGTGGGTCCACATGTGTCTATGACATGTGGGTCCAGTGACAAAAAGTTAATTGACACATCTAAATGTGGTAAATGGTTAAATATCTCAAATAGATATGTTCGAATATTAGTTAGATGGACCTAGCAGTAGTAGATCACTAGCTCTCCTACACCACATCCATTTAATCTGGCACTTTAATCTTGTCTTTTATTAGTTTTTTAAGGGAAAAGAGAAAAAAAATATTGTCGTTTGGAATAATTATGATATGCCATCAAAATACAATAATGTATACTACTACTACATACATTAAGACTGATGTTCATGCATGTGACACGTTTCCCTCCCTTTGCATTGTGTACACAAATTAATCAAACTCCTTTTTCTGTTGCATAATTCTTTACACGTATTTATGTGATGACGTCCAAGCTGATTTGTCGCTAATTACATCTTTAATTGCTAACTAGTTTTACTAGTAGTACAATGAGATTATTTGTTGTCTCCTTCTCTTGATGACGATGTCCATTTCAAAATGCAAGCTGTAAGAAGGCGATTTTATGGTTGTAAATTTATGTCAGTTTGTGAGGTTTCAGCTGATAAAGAAGTGATTAGTCTGATATGAATGTTGAGGTACGTAAGCATCTGCATGGTTGCTTCTTGCTTGCTGTGGATGGATGCTTCTTGCTTATCCTTTCAATTTTTTGCAATTCTGCCTGCAGAGAATTTTATTCTTGTTGCTTTCATGCACTCCCGCCACACCTTTTTATATCTTCCAAATTCAGATTATGTGAATGTAAGAAAAATCTTCAGTCACCCTTGATGCTTCAAAGCTACTAGTGATTAGTTACTGCAATTTTCTGTTCTGAATGATGAGGCTCCATTCCATGAGGTTACTTCATTTTGGCTTTGTTTAATTTAGGGAAAATTGTAACCATGCCATTATAATTTTGCAAAATTTGAGATATGCCATCCTGACTCACATGTCATTGACTCATGTGGGTCCTACATGTCATTGAGATATCGATGGCATATCTCAAACTTTAAAAAATTATAATGGCATGGTTCCAAATTACCCTTTAATTTAAGGCCCGGTTTTGATTTAGATTATTAAACAGATTATTGCCATTGCTTTAAAATAAGTGGTCTAAGCAATATAATAAGAAAATATAAGGAAAATGGTTTTTCGAAGCGTGGAGCAAATATCTAGCCATTTTTGTGAAATTGTTAGGCTAACGAGAAAATTGACATTGTGCCATCGTCAAAAGTGGGTTTCGCCCAAATGCCACTATCAACACATGGTTACACGCTAAAATACTATCTAGGACCAAATTACCCTCCTCTCCTCTTCTTCCTCCCTCCAACACCATTAGCTCTCGCTGGCGGCAACAATGCCACCATCGGCAGCGGCGTGGGCAGGATGGCAACAGCCACATCCGCCTCTGCCTCCTCCGCCGCGGCGTTCGGCGCCAAAACCCCACGCCTGGGCCCGAGCCCGAGCCCCATATCCACAATCTCGCGAGGCCTCCTCTCGCGCCTCGGCCGCCAGCAGGCTCCATGCCAGCCTCCACCTCGACGGGCGCGAGCGGGAGTGCGAGCACCACGGGCAGTAGCAGCCGGAGACGATGTCGTAGCCCGCGCCGCGGCCGCCGTCGCCTCGCGCTCCTCCTCGGGATCCTCCTCTCGCTCGCAGTCCCGCTTCGTCTCCTCGGGCTCGGCTCGTCCCGGTCGCGCTCCCACTCCCACTCCTTCCCGTCGTCGTCGTCCCCTTCACGGAGCCGCTCCCCACCCGCTGCCAAGGCCAGGCGACATCCCCCACCTCTCCCCCACCCCCGCGATACCATCTGGCTTGTCATGCGCAATTGCTTGTGCCAGTCAACGGTGCAATGTGGCCACCGGCGAGTGTGGCCGCCCGGCGAGACCTGACAGTGATGGAGGGAGGAAGAAGAGGAGAAGAGGGCGATTTGGTTCGAGATAGTATTTTAGCGTGTAACCATGTGTTGATAGTGGCATTTTATCGAATCCATTTTGTAGGGTGGTATTTGGGCGAAACCCATATTTGATGGTGTGGCACAATGTCAATTTTCTCGAATTGAACGGACAGGGCAATGGTCCACTCAATGTGTTCCACATTTGGCTTAATTTTGTTTTATCGTTTAACGAAAATGAAATATGGCCATAACTTGGTGACATTGGGACAAGTTCTTCTACTTTGGTCGGCTTCTTTACATTTTCTCCCTGCTCATAATGTAACACCTACTACTCATAATGCCCATATATACAACTGAAGCAAGCAAACCTGAAATCATGCCTGTCTCTGCATCACCAAATCTTCTGAAATCTAAGCTGCAAATTAACTTGCCGTGGCAAGAAGCTCTGATAGTTACATCACTCAATATAACATTGCTTTGCCTTTTTGTACCTGTGTTACCAGCAGATCAGAAGCCCAAAATTAACCACAAATTAATTCATCCATGGTTTTCAGTTAGCCACAACACAGCATTGCTTAGTCGGTGGCAGAAAGCGACCAGCGACAAAACGGGAGACCATGAAACTGTGCCTGTATTTGGAGCTAAGCTGCTAATAATTATTGGCACCATCACTCGCTGATTAAAAAGTCCTAAGTGCCGGTGTGATGTGAGGCTGCCATTGGCTTGAAACACAAGCAAAAATGGACTCTGACCAAACCTGTCTGCTTGCTTGGCCGCCTAGCTTGTCGTCAGGGCATAAACCGCCACCGACCGCTAGGTAATCAAGCATAAAATATGTTAAATTTTTATATCAGTTAGGGAATACGCAAAAGATTTATACATATTTCATTATAAAATATAGTATGGATGTATCTCTAGTACCTTCCAATCGCCGAAAAAAATGTCTCTTCTGTAGCAATCATTGGAGATGGATTAATCAGTAACCAAACTTGTCAAGTGATATAATTTAGCCGGTCGTCTAGTTAAGTTAACCCCGCCAAACGGGAAAAAAATGTTTTATTTGATCGCTACATAAAAATAGCGATGATGTATCTCTAGTACCTCCAAATTGCCCAAAAAATGTTTCATTTGTACCGGTGAATGGGAGATGGATTGATTAGTAGCAGATTGTGTAACTTTGAAAAATTTTTGTAAATAGATATAGGGTGGTTTTTTGGGTTTAAAGAAACAATTTGGAGAGAGTTGCACATGCATATATGGTTAAGGATATGCCACTTAGTTTGGAGTATATGCACCTGGCACAGATTCTTTTTCTGATTGAGAGGATCACGAGGAAATAATTCAACAAGACAATAATTATATATTGCAGTGTTGGATCTAACTAATGCAAACACACAATAAGATAAACAAATAATTGCACTAGAAATAGTAGTGCAGTGCACATGACTAGTAGTACTAAAGAGTACTCGTACTCCCACTTCAGAAGTCTGAAAAAACATTCCATGCCTATTGACTGTTTGACAGATGTACTTACACCACAATTTGGTCAGATCGATTTATCTAAGGACCATTGATCCACAAGCCATCAACCATACATAAATTAGGTTGCAAAAAATATTAACTAGTATTTTGGAAAATGTTTCTAATCATGCTTCTTAACACTCAAACTCACAAGAGTTGGTGTCAGTAGATGAAAAAGGAGTTGCACTTTTTATGTGACATATTTTTCAGTCGATCAATAATTGGAGCTTAGAAAACTACGTACTGCGTCTGTATCTGTCCTTGCTGAAACTGAATGCCACTGGCATTTTCGGAGAAAGCTCAACATGGAGCCAAATGTTCAGCCCAGCATGTACACGTTTGCAAACAGTCACTGCCAACCTGGACCTTGCTGAATTATCATAAGCAGACATGGAAGAAAATGTGAGTGATCCGAAATGAAATGTTCAGATGTGCATCCAGTAGGACACTTCATTGAAACACCCAAGGTTACTACTTAGGAAAATACATGACGCATGTTTTGTTAGGATAAGACTTTAAATAAATAATTACTATATTATGATATAATGTTTTAATAGAAAAGTGATGTTGTTAGATTCGTATTTAAAAGTACTTACTCATGATTATACTTTTGTGTCATATAATATATTACGTAGGATAATTATTTGTCAAAATATTATCCTAATAAAATAAAATACATCTCATAATAAAAAAACAGCGGGGCACTGTCAATTCAGAGACATACAACTTCCTCACCCAAATTCTAAGAGGTGGAGGAGTTGGAGGAGGCCACCTTCGTGACGCCGAGGAAGCCGAAGGGGAAGCCTAAGGGCAAGCGCAACGAGGGATTTTTGTCCATTGGGGGAATTCGGATCTACACGGAGGACATCTCATCGCCAGAGTCGGGGGTGGGTGACTCTGATGAGGAATCGGAATCAGATTATGAGGGGAGAGATGGCAATGATGATGGTGATAGTGACGAGGAAGGCAGTGATGTCAACGAAGGTGGTTCGGAGTCTGATGAAGAGTTGTCTGGATCAGATTCAGAGGAAGACTTGAGCATTGGTGATTCATCAGTTGATGATGAGGTTGTTGCCGATTACATGGAGGGGATCGGCGGGAGTGAGGAGCTGTTAAGCAGCAAGTGGGTGGCTGGAATGAATTTGGTCGATTCAGATGATGACGATGAGATGGATACAGATGAGGATGAGGATGGGTTCTTGAAGAAGGTGAAGGGACAGCTTGAGGGTTATGCCTTGATGAATGCATCCGAGCAGTATGGGATGAAGAGGCCGAGCTCAGCAGATCGGTTGAAGGGAAAGGGCACTGCTGTCAGGGCTTGTGACCGGGACCTGGCAAGTATGCGAGTGATGGGTCTGGATGATGTGATGATGGTAAAGGATGTACGCATGGCAAACAGGTTAAGAAAGGGAGCAAAGGTGGCTTCATCATCTTCTCACCTCTCCAGGTCCTGGCCTAATGAGGGTAGGAAGAGCAAGAAGTATCAGAGTGTACCAGGTAAAATGCCTTCACTGTTTTCTGTTGTTTTTTCTTTTATGTTATCCATTGTCAAATATGGGAAAATTAGAACAATCAGCGGGCAAACACATCTCACTATGTATCTTGAATTGAAAAATCGTAGTGCTAAGACTGCCAAGCTTCCATTAATCATGGAATGTTCTTACTAGTTGTTTGTGTATGTTAATAACATTTAGGTTTGATTTGTTTTAAAGCTTTTAAATTTTTTGTTTCATAAAGATGGCATAAAGTAAGTCTGGTTGTATGCTATTGTTTCCACTTTACAGAGAATTTGAGATAATAGCTGATAAGTATTGCCCAATTTCCACTCTCTTTTTAATAGAAGTCATGGGCTCATGGCAGATGGTGTGTATTGATTTTAGAAAAATAGCACTAGGTTGATCAGTGGTTATCTATTGTGTACCTTTTTAATACATTGGCGCAACTAGCTTGTTGTGTTACATTATGATTGTCCGTCTCCATATGGAGAAGTAACTCAATGTAGACCTTTCAAATTGAAAAGTCTGCAGGGAATATGATTATCCTTGGAAAGTTCAGCTTCTTAAAAAGTTGCTCGGCCACTGTTTACATTAATGCTCTTCTTTGTTCACGTATGTTACAATTATATTATGTTTGTGTGCCTGCTCAAATGTTCATGTTCTCATTATATTTAACCTATATTGTGATGGGTTTGTAAAATTTTTTGTATGTGATTCAGGTGAGAAAAAGAAGCATCGGAAGGAACTCATTGCAAAGAAGCGCCGCCAACGAATGCTAGGCAGAGGAGTTGATTTAGATCAAATTAATACTGTGAGTCTTATAGTTGCTTTCACATGAAGTGACCTTATTCTGAAAGTTATGCCCGTATGATTCTAAATCATCATAGCAGGAGTCTAGTCATTTTCTAATTCTCCAGCTCAATCCCCTAAAAAAAAAGGCAAGCACACAGTCATTAATGTCTATGATATGGTATAAAGATATTAGGGATTGTACAAAGTTCAGTGATAAATGCAAGAAAATAGTAGTAATACAACATTATGTGAAGAGACCTTTTACATTTTGAAACTCAGGGTCTATGCAATGTGATTCTGTCCATTGAGTTTTAAACCGGAGGATGTTAGTGTGGTGCTACCTGGATTCAGTTTTGTACTCTGTTTGTTAAAGTGGAGGTACAAGATAAGATGTGCACAATATGGAGAAATGCACATCCCTAGAGAGAGTTTCATATCCACTGTAGCTCTTCTTATGCTGTCTGTTTTCCTTTATGTTGGTTTTCTTAATCAAGCTGGTTATGGGTAAACTTTGAGCTTTCATACTCGCATAGGATTTCTTATGCTTTCTGTTGTTGGATGGTACTTGGTTATTTTCCCTTCCCCATTCCTTGTTAGTATAAAAGCTAAAAAGGCTTTTCAATGATGTGTGGCCTGGTTCTGTTTCTTATGTGCAGAAATTGAGGAAGATGGTCGTAGATCAGGTTGATATGGTATGCTTCCAACCAATGCACACTCGAGACTGTTCGCAGGTATTAGATGCATGTCTGTCTATCATTGATTGTTTGTATTGCTTGTTAAAGCATTTGTATTCAAGCGCATGCTAATTGTGCCATTATTGTTGTTAAATTTGTAGGTTCAACGCCTTGCATCTATTTATCACTTGAAGAGTGGGTGTCAAGGTTCAGGAAAGAAAAGGTAACTGCCATATGAGTAAATTTACCGATCCTAGTAGCACTCCCATGTCATGTTGAATCTTGCCACGGACACATTGGTTTGATACAACATGTCATAATGATGAGTCATTTTTCCCATCTCTTCGATGATGATAGGCATGTTAGTTAGTTTCCTTAACTCCTTGAGGTATGCTTATGTTGCAGCGCGGTGAGTGATACCAAACTTCATCATTATGCATGCGAGTTCATGTCATTTCAATGTGCCTGGAATTTTTGCATTGCTAGGGCTCAAACTAAAATCTTTACATAATTGTCGTTGTATTAAGTAATGCCTTACTGGTGTAGGATCTTGTTCTTTCCCTATACCCCGACTGCTCTGACTGTTACAGATCCATCCTTAGTTCCTAACCGACTTACCCACTCAAATTGCTCTTCTTGTTTTATATTCGCTATTTTATTTTACTCTTTAAGGTAGGAAGGTGCATGACCTCTCCTGCAACAAACCATCTGTCCTTTATGGACAGTGGTAAAGGGTGCAGTGGCTTATTAACCACTCCCCTGTTATGCATGGGCACTGATACGAGAGACGTAAGACAATGATGTGTTTCCTTGTCGTGTTCATCGCGTAAGCGATGTGTCTGCGCATATAGCAACTGCCATAACCTGGTTATCTATACCAAGATGGTTATGTGTTAGTTGTATGCAGGACATTGCACCTCCCAACCATCTTGTAGCATTGCATTTTTATGCTTTCTATACTTACCTGCTGTTTACCTATTTTATATCAATTATGACATGTAATGGAGATAATGGTAGTTGCAATCTTTTTCTTGTTTAAAATCAGTTTATGTTGGCTAGTCAAGCCCATGTCCATATGAGAAAATTGACATCATATGTGGTTTTGCACTATATTAAAAATTTAGTTAGTGAGGTTGCAAATTAAATGGATACCCCAAATTTCAATTAACTTGCATTCTAATTATTTTGTGTAAGTAAAAAAAAAAAAAAGGAGTTGCACTTTTTATGTGACATATTTTTCAGTCGATCAATAATTGGAGCTTAGAAAACTACGTACTGCGTCTGTATCTGTCCTTGCTGAAACTGAATGCCACTGGCATTTTCGGAGAAAGCTCAACATGGAGCCAAATGTTCAGCCCAGCATGTACACGTTTGCAAACAGTCACTGCCAACCTGGACCTTGCTGAATTATCATAAGCAGACATGGAAGAAAATGTGAGTGATCCGAAATGAAATGTTCAGATGTGCATCCAGTAGGACACTTCATTGAAACACCCAAGGTTACTACTTAGGAAAATACATGACGCATGTTTTGTTAGGATAAGACTTTAAATAAATAATTACTATATTATGATATAATGTTTTAATAGAAAAGTGATGTTGTTAGATTCGTATTTAAAAGTACTTACTCATGATTATACTTTTGTGTCATATAATATATTACGTAGGATAATTATTTGTCAAAATATTATCCTAATAAAATAAAATACATCTCATAATAAAAAAACAGCGGGGCACTGTCAATTCAGAGACATACAACTTCCTCACCCAAATTCTAATTAAGTTTCCCTATCTTGACAGCCAACCGAGCTAATAATACTACTAGCCAGTAGCTCTCCAATAGTGTTAGTATTCATATTCAATTAGAATAAATTCGCTATTTGGTGGCTATAACACACAATCGTTTACCGAATCTAAACTAATTAAACAGGGTCCATGTCGTCAGGCTCGACCGGATCGATAAACACGCGCTAGTTTACCAAATAAAATTTTTAAACCAAATACATACATATATACGATCCATTCTTTGCAGCTGATGCATCATCCATTCTTATAATCTTAATTAGTTAAAAAGATTTATCCAAATGCTTAACCAAGAAATTAATTAAGCAGTGCCATGTCATCATCTTATCACATGGTAAATCACGATCATCATCTTGTTCATCAGTATATCTTGTGGAAGGAGAGAAGTAAAACGATTGCTTCCTGCTACTACATCTTATATGTAATAAAACCCTTAATTATCCGTGCATTTACTTGCACGAGAGGAATAGAAAGCTATTCCTAATCATGGAGAGATTACTGCGTGTCGCGATCGGTAATGAGCTGGAGAACTGAAACGTACCGGAACTTGCTGCTGTCACTGTCGCTAATACATAAGAGAATACGTATTTTGTCTCGTGGTTTTATAGCTAACTACAGTGCAAAGCAAGAACACTCTTAGGCAGAGATCGTGTGGCTGAGACTTGGTGATGAGATTAGCAGGCAATCTAGACCGTTGATTTGATCCTAATTAAGCTACTAGTTCTGGGGAAATTTAAGCATATGCCAAGGTGCTACTCAATGGATGCTTTAACTTGTTGGGTATATGCATGGTGGTATACAATAAACATCATCATGAATTTAATAAACATGAGAAGTTATCCTGGTTATTGTTGAACCATTTGCCCAAAAAGAACTTTTAAAATATGAGCTATTTTGTTATGGACTTCTAATGCCATTAGAAGCAAGCTGAAATTAACTCTACAGATTGCTGTAGCATGCAAGAAATCTGCAGTTCGTTGTCGACGTCAACTGCAGAGATAGTAATGTATAAACTACCAGAGCCAATGCTGCTAGCTAATTTGCTACGTACTAGAGAAATTGTCAAAGAAGAATAATGACGCCACATATATATCTGTTCTTATAACTTAATTAATTTCCTTTGGAAATTGAGCACACTATTCCTTCTGAAAGCATCTCAGAATCAGATGGAAATATTTAAGCTCGTTTGTTAGCACTAAACTTTCTTGCATTGATCGCACATCACATATATAATGAGAGACTTTGTGGTCTTCTTATAATTATATGTTAGGAATAAAATTTCAAACTAATTTGTGGACACCATTTAATATTTATAAGAAATGAATTTAAATTGGATATGATTAAATAAGAACAACCAGTCAACCAAAAGTTAATGATGTTTGTCACTATGGTTCTATTTCACATAAACGGTCTCATATGCTCCATTAAACACTTAATGGAATGATCGAAGAAATGCGCATGTTTCCCGAGCTCCTAAATAGTGTGATTTTTATTTGTACATAACTTTTTATATATGATTTTTTGTGAAAAAAAATTTAAATTCATTTTAATATTTTTTTGTCCATACTCTTAAATAATTATCATAAATTATTCAGCTATTAAACCAGTCAGAATAAAAAAACAACCCCTTAATTAATTGATCTGAAACCAGTGATCTTTGCCACTGCTGTTTTATTTCCCATGGATTATATATGTTAAAATAATGTACGATATGCGCCATAATGGTATTCTTACTATGAAGAACTTAATGTTTTTGACATGTAAAACTGCCATAGCTTGCTTCTGTCCATATATTTTTACCAGACCATAAAATATCACACATATATATACATGTCTATACCCACACGTTGATTAGAATGCGAGGAATTTCTTTTGTTTACAACTAGTTGAATACAAGTCTTAAAAATTCATAGACCAAAGGGTATGGCCTCAACATTTTCAATGTTTCATCTCCACAAAAATAGTCCACAAAGCAACAGCATCACCACCACATCATCCCTCTACGGCTCTACCCTACCTCCCCACATCTCATCCATGCATTATGTTCCCTTCACAACCTAACACAAAACAAAACCATTCAATTTCTTTAGAAACCACACAAACATATTTACAATAATAATCAAACAATACTAATAAACAAATAAATAGATTTACATAGGAACAAAAAATGAAGCCAATAAGCTAGCCCACCAAGCCAATCACTCACTCACCAAGGTCTCCCACTCCTAGTCATCATCATCATCATCTCCCTAACTAAACCACACCTCCTCACCACTATAGAACAAAATCCCCAGCCTCTCTCTAGATTCTCTCTCCTAATAAAAGAGAGAAAAAAACCCAAGAAAAATAAGAGATAGAAACTCTCTCTCTCTCTCTCTCATCACCCACCCAACCAAGCCACCCTCTCTCTCTCTCTTCCTTGCAAGCATCCATCTCATCGCCAAACCCTCCTCCTCTCCCCAACAAGAACAACAAGGAGGGGAGAAGGGGAGAAATCATCATCCGCTCATCTCTCCCAAAATCCTCCAAAAAAAAAATCCCATCTTTATCCCGAAAAGATCCTCCTTTTCTTGGGGTTTCTGACAGGCGTGCACGGCTATCTTTAGGCGTTCTCGGCCTCATCTCTCGTGGAAAGGTTCTTCTTCTTCGGGGTTGTTTGCTGCTGCTTAATTTGAGGAGGAAAAGCCCAATTCTTGTGGGGAGTGAAGGGAGGGAAGAGGGGGGCATGGCGGAGGAGGGGGAGGAGAGCCGGCGGTTCTCGAATCTTCGCGGCGTCCGGTGGCGGGTCGATCTCGGCATCCTGCCGGCTTCGCCGGGGGCGTCGGTGGACGAGCACCGCCGCGCCGCCGCCGATTCGCGGAGGAGGTGAGGCTCATGCTGCTTGTGATGCCCCCCCGTGTTGCGCGCCTCCGTGCTGTGCGATTATGTGCCATATGTGTGGTTTGTTCTTGGGGTTGTTAATCTCTGCTTAGCCGATGTTGTTATCGATTCCCCTATTTTTGGTTTGGTTCTTGTGTTTGTGTGGTAAAAAAAGGTTTTTGTTTTCACCTCCCAGATGGTTTTGATGGGCATGAATTTCTGCCTTCGTTTGAGATACCATGCAATCGTGATTTGTTTAGTGTCATAACTTATATGATTTGTTGGTAATCTTTTGTTTGTGATGGTGTTGTGTGCACATGGTGATATCTCCATACTTGATTCATGAGATGGAATTGGTGGAGAAATTTCTGCTGACCTTGTCAATTAGACAAATTTGTCATTTTTATATGATTGAAGCATTAGTCCTTCTTATTCCTTTCATTCATCTATATATATTTATCTAACAGATGATTTGTTTGCAGATATGTTAGTTTGAGACGACGTCTTCTGGTAGACCCTCATGTTCCGAAGGAAGAGAGCAGATCATCAAACCTCGTTGTCGACAACCCGCTGTCTCAGAACCCTGGTATACAACCATGAATTTATGATGATGAGATGCTGAGCTTAAGATTTGGTCGATGATATGTTAGAATTTAGAACATTTATGCACTTGTTTCCTACCTTCTTATTTGGTGGTGAAAGTCTTCAAATCCTTGCATGATCTATAAAGAGTAAATTCCCATAGATAGTGTGGAGTTATCGTCATAGATCGGGATAATGATGTATTAGACATGGATGCACTTGTTTCACACCTGCTTATTTAGCTGTGTGAGAATCTTTAAACATCTGCATGATCATTATTCATTAATGCTGATGAACAACCATAAGTTGATGCCCACTTATCAGCATAGATGTTTATTGCATAAGTTAATGCTCTATATGTGTTAGTAATTATTCAACATCCCTCTGTAGATAGTAGCTGGGGTCGGTTTTTCAGAGGCGCGGAGTTGGAAAAAACCGTAGATCAAGATTTGTCTCGTTTATATCCTGAAGATGGAAGTTACTTTCAAACGCCTACTTGTCAGGCCATGCTGCGTCGAATACTATTGATGTGGTGCCTTCAGCACCCAGAATATGGATACCGCCAAGGTAAGGAACTCCTTTTGCATATAAAATTTACAATAGTTACTAATTTCCCAATTAGAGTTGATCGAAGTAATCTGATTGGCTCTGCCGTCCCTGTCGCAAATTTGAATGGAGCTGACATCCTTTAATGTCATTTAACTTGGCTTGTTGTTAGAAGTTCCCACTTATGGGCATGAAAATTGTAATTCTAGAATACATTGTTAGAGCATATTGATAAGCTCTGAGATCCTTTTACAAGTTAATAGGTCCTGAGATCCTTTCACAAGGAAATACATAAAAAAAACGTTCATTTTGTTATAAGGTTTAAACTCTTGAAGTGCTATACACCTATACCATGTAGTACATTAGTGTTTTCGGTATTGATTTTTTTCTTTGAAAGATGTGGCATTGAAATTCTGATTACTTAGCATGACCCAATTGATTATCATCATCTCTCCAAATTTGTTATGGTTTTATTTGATTGGCATATGTGGAAAGACTTATCGACTATTTTTGTCACAGGAATGCATGAGCTATTGGCCCCTCTAGTGTATGTTCTTCAAGTTGACATTGACAAACTATCTCAAGTACGGAAATTGCATGAAGATTGCTTCAATGATGATTTTGATGGAGTTCCTTTCCCAGATACCGATATGGTTTTCAGCTATAAACCTAGAAAGGACCCAAAATGGAGTTTTGGAGCTGACAATCAGAATGATTCTGAACGATCTTCCAAAAGTAACACTCTTGATGAGCTTGATCCGGACACAAAAGAAATAATTTTACTTAGTGATGCATATGGCGCGGAAGGCGAACTAGGCATTGTTTTGTCAGAAAGGTTTATGGAACATGATGCCTATTCTATGTTTGATGGTTTGATGGATGGAGGTAGCGGAGTGGTACGCATGGCAGAGTTTTTCTCCCCATCCTCTGTTGGATCTAGCTCAAATCTACCACCTGTTATTGAAGCCTCATCAGCATTATTTCATTTGCTCTCAATTGTTGAGCCAACCCTCCATAATCATTTCATTGAGTTGAAAGTGGAACCACAGTGGTTCGCACTTCGTTGGTTGCGAGTCTTGTTTGGACGAGAATTCTGCCTCAATGATCTTTTGGTAGTATGGGACAAAGTTTTTGCTTGTTCAAACAATATGCTGCTAAGTAGTGATGAGGAATATAACTTTCGTATCTTGTGTTCAGATAGAGGAGCATTTATTGCAGCCATGGCAGTTTCTATGCTTCTTCATATTAGGTCGTCTTTGTTGGCTACTGAACTTGATGTCTTCTGTCTTCAGAGATTATTAAATTTTCCAACGAATATTGATGTGCAGAAGCTAATTGAGAAAGCCAACTCCCTACAGTCTATTGCAATTGATGCGAACACTTCATCCTCATCTTTCCTTTTAAAGAGGGATAGCTATGAGTTTGACAGAGTTCACAGCAATCTCTCTTCTTCAACTCCTCCGAGAACTCCATTGCATCCTGTATCTGAGAGTTACTGGGAAGAGAAGTGGAGGAATGTGCACAAGGACGGAACAACCCCCAAGGAGGTTGAGAGGGGCAATTCTTTTAGTAAACAATTAAAGAAATCTTTAACCCAGAAGCTTGGTTTATCTAGGACAGAGTCAGATCCTTCTCCAGTGAAGGTCCTCAGTGTGAGTAGTAATGATACTCGGAATTCAGTAAGACGTTGCCTTCTGAATACTTTATCAGATGATTTGGATCGTTCTAATGAACTTGCCGGGAAAACTCAGGAAGACGAATTCCCTATCATCTCAGTTCACAGGGAGCATCCTCTGAGCTCTGCAGAGCCTTCCAAGTTAAAGGCAGCTGGTGAAAATGTAACTGTGAGCGCATCATGTGTGGCAAAACTCAGCCCTCTAAAAAAATCTGTGGTTGAGCCAGCTAATGAGAACGCAACACAGGGGACAAAGTGTGTACCAGAAGCTTGTTCCAGCGGTGAGAACTCTCCAGTGTTCTATGCAGCCAGAGCCAGTGCTGGTAATGAACCTTTGAATGGCCAGGACACGGATTCTGAGAGTAGCAGTGTTACCTCAAATTCCTTTGCTGGTGACCATGATAGGGATGAAATTCTGAAAGATGAGCCATCCAGCTCTAATGATGATAACAAAACCATCCAAGATTCAGAAGCAGCATCTTCTGATAAAAGTCCAGACCGAAATGGAACCTCTGAGAGGGCTGTCGTTTCTAATGAAAGAAAGCCATTCATTAGTAAATTCCAGTGGCTCTTGAAGTTGGGAAGACCTTCGGTTGAAGGCAACATGGAGAAGAGTAGTGGAGAGACATCAGCTGATAAACAAGACGGGGACACATCCTGTTCTCCTTCTGATGGGAATTCAAATAACTCCCGTGGTAGCGTAAAGTTGGCTTCTGGTGATAAAAAGGTCATGGGCAGCCTAAAGAATCTTGGACAAAACATGCTTGAAAATATCCAGGTACTGTATTCAATATTATTTTTCATGTACTTAATACTGTAAGCCTGAATAACCTTGTCTTTACAAAATGATTAGGTGATTGAGTCGGCATTTCAGCAAGACCGTGGTCAGCCTGGCCCTGTGGAGAACTTCTCAAACAACATTCTTGGAGGCAAAGGACAGGTCACTGCAATGGCTGCTCTGACGGAGCTTCGCAAGATCAGCAATCTGCTGAGCGAGATGTAACAGTGTAAGATGTATCGCCCATTCTTTCCCAGCTTTCTAGCTCAGCTAAGGCCTGGTAGTAATAAGTCAGGTACCTAGGTCTTTTTCATTCAGCAGTGCTTGCGCATTGCTCGAATATGTATATATAGATTCCATTCCATTCCATTCCATTGAGTAAATCATGTAAACATTGTACAAGGATCACCCGTGGATTTACCTGGCGCGTGATGAGGGAGTAGTTCTCTCCGGCATTAGGAAGCTATCTAATGATGGATGAAATTTTGTAAGATAAACTTTTTAAGGAAGAATAAGCAGAATAAGTTCCAATATGTGCGAGCTACAATGCAGCTGGGTGATTTGTTCGTCAGGTTGTTCTATATTCAGTTCATGTGCAGTACCATTCAGAAGCATTGTATTTGGCAACAATGAGAAAAATCACTGCTGCTCTTTCAGGCTTCCAGTGTGATATCCAGGTTTGCAATGTTTTAGCCATTGTATTATTATGCAGCTGGCATATCTCTGAACCAGAAATGTTCAACCCAATGTATCTGATGATGAATGAACATTGCTAGTACTATCTAGCAACTACTTTCTCGGTTCATAATCTTTTCAGGCCATCGCACCAAATTGTTCAGAGATTTTGTTGGCAGCTGTATTATGAGCTGGGCTCATGCTGTCCATGCATCCTGGCACAACCCAGAGACAGAAATGCAGCAAATGCTGATGTTTCTTTCACGCATACTTTCCATATGGCTATGGTAGGAAGCCAAGAAAGCGATGTACACTGCTTGTGTAGCTGTAGTGCACGACTCAAGCAAAATCTTGCATGTTTAATGTCATATAATGGTGTCTGCTATCTGCACGCATTTTCCATCCACTTTCTTGATCATTTCTGTGTCTCTTCCTGAACGATGTTGTGACCGGGACAGGCAGTTTCGAGTCTCATTTGTATACGCAATCATTTAGTATTACCACTTGGCACAGATTAATTACAGAATAACTACATAGCAGCAATTGGTTGTAATGTCAAAGACGACAATTCTCTGCTGCTCTTATTATCACCGACTCCCTATTCTTTCCCCCTTCAAGATTGTAAAGATTATATATTATCACGAATACATTTTTTAAGTTCCTAAACGATACATTTTTTAAAAAAAAACACTTTCAATATATAAATTGTTCAAAATATTTTTTTTAAAAAATAACTTTTCACCTTTGTAATAGTTATTAATTCATTCATCTGTACCCTACAACATCACCATAAATTTAGATAATCTATCATCTATTTAGAGCAGTTAAACAGGGCATGAAAGGGGTAAATTCAGAAGAAGCAGGAAAACTTGTTAACAAACAAAAGACACACACACGGTGTTTCGGTCAGGTCCACGGTCCACGGGGACACAAAGAGCGGGTGCGAATGGTGTGCGGACCGCAAAAACGGCCGGATGCTGGCGAATTCCACCGTGTCGGTGTCATCTCACAACAGCAGCAGCAGCAGCGTCAGCTGGTCCAACTGTCCAAGAGGAAACTACACAAAGGGTTCCAACTGTCCATTCCATGTGGCAGTGAGCAGAGCTGACCCAGCCATCCTGCTCACCATTCTTATCCACTTAAACAGCTCCTGGCCATGAATTTGGGCCAGTTTAGTTCCCAAAAATTTTCCCCTACACCTATCACATCGAATCTTTGGACACATGCATGAAGCATTAAATGTGGACAAAAAGAAAAACCAATTGCACAGTTTAGCTATAAATCGCGAGACGAATCTTTTGAGCCTAATTAGGCCATGATTAGCCATAAGTGCTACAGTAACCCACATGTGCTAATGACGGCTTAAGTAGGCTCAAAAGATTCGTCTCGCGGTTTCCAGGCGAGTTCTGAAATTAGTTTTTTCATTCGTGTCCGAAAACCCCGTCCGACATCCGGTCAAACGTCTGATGTGACACCCAAAAATTTTATTTTCCCCAACTAAACACAGCCTGAGTAATAACGACCATTTGCAGTTGCCCATCCAACTTGAGTCGATTTTGCTATATATTTGTCGACACAGAATCGTAGTGTAATTACACTGTAACTTGCATGTAATTACACTGTAACTATAGTGTAACTTGTATGTAACTTTAAAAAATATCTCCGTAACATGTTATTTCGGTAAAATGGAGGTCGTGGGAACAAATTATTTCACATATATGTGTGCTATGATTTGTTTTCTTCCTCACCAAAACAAATCTTGATCTAACGATTCAAAATTATGTGAAACTTACATATAAGTTACACTGTAATTACATGCAAGTTATAGTGTAATTACATATAATTTACAGTGTAATTACACTAAAATTGTACTATAATTACATTTGTCAAATTTTTGGGGAAAAATTTATCGACAGGTAGTCCCAAATCAGCCCAAAGCAGTATCAACGACCAAGATTATGCAGCCGTCGTTAGTTTTTGGTCGTTGACGTTCACTATTCTAGTAGTGAAAGCTTACAAAAATGGAAAGGAAAGATGCTCGGCCGTCCGCGCGTGGGAGCAGCTCGCCGGCCGTCCGCGCGTGGGAGTAGCTCGCCGGCCGTCCGCGCACGGGGAAATAGCTCGCCGGCCGTCCGCGCGCGGGAGAAGCTTGCCGGCCGTCCGAGAAGGAAGCCACTGGGGATGTCGCCGAGCGCCGGGTTGTGCTGCAGCATGAGGACGGAGAGGCTCCGGCACGGGGACGACGGCGGCATTGCCCGCAGCTGCGCATGGCGGACACCCGCTCCGCGTCGCGCGCACGCTAGAAGAACTCCGCTAGCTTGTTTGCTGTTTGCTCGTGTTCTGTTCGTTCCCCTTTCTTGTTTCGCGTGATCGCCGGCGTCTTCTCTGAATTCGGCAACCACCATGTGCTACTTGTCTTGCCGTTGATCTTGCTGCTCGATTCTATCGCCTCGCCTTCGCTTCTTGATTTTTTCCTTTCCCGTTTCTTGAAGGGAATCATGGTGAGGGAGGAGATGAGATGAGGTGGAGATTGCTAACATGTGGGTCCCGCTAGATGACTTAGCAAGTCAACTGCCACATAAGCAAGTCAATTGCCATGTAGGACAAAACCGCTTTCAAAACCGTCCCGGGAGTTGATTTGCAACGGTTTTCAGAGTTGGGGGATGGGTTATACCCGGTTTTACGATTGAGGGATGCTATTCATACACGGCCATGAGTTGAGGGATGAAAAGTGGACTTATTCCCCTGAAAATTCAAGCTAAAAATTTTGGCCCATCATGAATTCATGATCCTCATCCATCCCTCTGTACGGGCTGGGAGTTTGAACTAATTGTGGCCCATTTATGAGATAGGATGGGAAGTTGGGTCACTTAACAAATCATACATAAGTTGTTCTTTTTTCCCTTCCATAAAGGAAAATTTGATGATGTGGTTATATTGTGGTTGCACAAATAATCAAATTATTACTGCTACTGCCAAGGATCTCTTGACCATTTACCACATGAAGCATGATGGGGCTAGAAAAGGTTACAGGACTTCCAGGTTTATCAACCTCTGAACATGTAGAATTTATGGATGAAAATTGGGCCAAAAATGATCAATGGCAAGATCAACAATCTTCTCTGTGGACAAAATCATTAACAGAGATATACACACCTAAAGTTAAGAGAGGGAGAAAAACTCCAGACAAAGTTGGGGCAACCTATTGGTGTGCAGCAAAACGAGTTGCTTAGCCAGCAAAAAAGTAAGTTGATGAGAAAGAAAAATATAACATATCAGGCTAATCATCTGGAGTACAGGGTGTGCTGTTTTTTGTTGAAGCTACCTCTGTCTTGAATTTCTCCCAGACTTCTAAACCCATGGGGTGCCTTACTACATAACGTTTTACGAAATGTTTGTCTGCAGTGGCTAGGAGAGTGCTAAGAGCTAGTCCAGTAGCAATCACTCCTTTCTCCAACAACCAATTGTACATCAAAAACCTAAGCTTGGTTCTCTCCACGGTAAACGAGAGGAATGAAGGGAAAATTACCAGGGTACTCAGAGGATATCCCATATCATTTACAAGGAAGGATATCTTGGATTCAAGGACATGGATCTTCTGATTCAGAACATGTGGAGCCATAGTGATCATCTGCACCACATGTTCCGGGTCCAAACCGGTCTTGACCAAGAAGTCGTAGCGATCTTTTAGCTCGTCACCTTTACCACGAAATGCTTTGAGTCCCCTCGTCATTCCTTCGGATCCTTCCATAAATCCTAAGTTCTGTAAAAATTTCACCTTCTCCTTGAAGGATGCTTCATGGAGATCAACTTTCGGTATGCGGCTGACCTTTGCCCCTAATGAGAATTTCATCAACAGTTGTGGATCCTCCATTACCATCCTGCAAAGGCGCTTCTTCCCTACACTGAGATGTGTCATAATGCTGTTTGGTTTCTTCAATTGGACGGAACCAAGTATTGAACCGTTAGACACCACAAATTTCTTAATGTCCTCTTCACTAACACCAATCTCAGCTAAGAAGAATATGCCCCTTCGCAGGTTCCTCATGAAATTGTCGACTGACAAATTTGGGAAATTCAGAAAAAGATCAACCAATTCCTTTTTTCCAAACCCAGCTTTTAGCATGACGAGGACTGCCGAGAACAGCATCTTTCCTGAACCATTAAACAAGAAATCGGGATTCTGTCTGACCAATTTGCCAATACCTTCATTAGTGAATCCTAAATCACTGAAGAACTGAGGGACTTGGACCATCTTTCCCCAGTTATAAGACTTCTTTACAGATAAGAATCGACCAAGCCAGTCTCTCTGAATTCCAACATCATCTAGCCAGCGCAGAATCTTCAATTCCACATTTGGATCACGGACCAGTATGACAGGGCTCGACATCACTAGCTTGATCACACTGGTCTTACTCAACCCTTGATCCTCAAGGGCCTTCAGCTTCGACGCAAGAACTCCATGGCCAAAACTAAACACTTCGGTAGCATCCCTGTATATCCTCCCTATCTTGGTGCGCGCGATGCCATAGTTGCAAAGCACCCGGAAATTGTCGAGCAGCGTCTCATCATCATTAAGAAACATGAGATCACGAGGCAACAGGGGCTCGTACTCGCCCGGCGCGATGCCAATACTCTCGAAGAACGGCTCGAACTCATTGATAGGGTGGAAGTTGAACAGCCGCACCAACGCCTTGCTGACCCTCTCATCCCTCATCTCCCTCTTCTTCAACTTCGACCTGAAGGGCACCTCCTCCCCCTTCTCCGTGGGCTCCTTCGCCGCATCCTTCACCTTCTCCAGCAGCTTGCCGATGAAGATCGGCGAGCGCTTGCTCATGTGCTCGGCATCACTGAAGCAAATCCCACGCGTGACATGGAGGTACTCCATGAACGCTTTCTGCGCGATGCGGGCGTCGCGCCTCCTCCGCATCTGCTTGACCCTCCGATCATCCACATCCTCAATCCCATCCCCGACGATCGCCGGAGCGGCCGAGAATGGCCGCAGCTGAATCCTGTCACCAACCTGACTGGCCCAGCTCCAGCTCGACGCACATGGTGATGATGAATCATGGACATGCCAAGAACTGACAGCAGCAGCAGCAGCATGACAATGTGGGGTTCTGGATGAGCCCCTGGCAAGGCCATTCCATGGAAGCCACCTGTGGCGAGCGGCTGGCACTGACCGGAGCATGGAGATTAGCTGAATCCCCCAAAAACTTTTTGGAGAACAAACTGTATGTATCACTGTATCAGTATCACTGACGCAACAAAGAAATCCACGGCGAACTGGGCACTCCCTCCCTCCCTCCCAGAAAGAAAGATTTGGATTGGATAGCTCACAGCGAAGAAGAGAACAGGATGAACAAACACACTCACTCTCAGAATAATCCGAGCATGGTTGGGCTTGCCGCCAATCTCCACTCGGCTACAGTCCAGTAGAGCGGAGAGCGAGGTGGAGGTCGTGCTTCGGTGGTGGAAGGAGGGCTCCCGGAAGGGAGGCGCGCTCGGGGGAGCCACTCGCCGGCGCCGCCGCCGCGAGGGGGGGAGGAGGAGGAGGAGAAGGGAGGGGATGCGCGGGTGGACGGCGGCGGCGGCTGTGTTTTGGGGGCGCGGCGATGAGAGAGCCAGGGCCGTTGGATCCAAGCCCAGACGGAGGAGACGGCTCTGAGCGGCCGCGGGGATTTGGGCCGAAATTTACTTGGGCCCCACGTGGGTCTTTGAGGCCGAAAGCACGTGTGCTCAAGTGGTTAGGTTAATCTCGTAGGTCTTGTTCGGTTAATTCCTGAGAGAGCGATTGAAGGTGTGGAATTATTTTTCATCAATCCCCTCCAATTCTTTTCAATCCTCTCTAAACTAAGGATGCGTTCGTTCATTGGAGATAGGGGAGATTGTCACTCGTTTTCTGCGGCACGCTTTTCAAACTACTAAAATGTGCATTTTTTGCAAAAAAAATTCTATAGAAAAGTTGCTTAAAAAAATCATATTAATCCATTTTTGAAGTTTAAAATAGTTAATACTTAATTAATCATGCGCTAATGACTTACCTCGTTTTGCGTATCTTCCCAATCATCTCTCCCTCAAACACAGCCTAAATAAGGCTTACTGCGGCAGATGCACCGCCCAGCTTGGGCGAGCAATTGCTTGGGCTGCGCACGACTGCAAACGAGACTGAATCCATAGACTTCCCAGTGGTCTTATATGAGGGGCCAGGGCCGTTGGATCCAAGCCCAGACGGAGGCGACATCTCTGAGCGGCCGCGGGGATTTGGGCCGAAATTTACTTGGGCCCCACGTGGGCCTTTGAGGCCGAAAGCACGTGTGCTCAAGTGGTTAGGTTAATCTCGTAGGGAAGGCCTTGTTCGGTTAATTCCTGAGAGAGCGATTGAAGGTGTGGAATTATTTTTCATCAATCCCCTCCGATTCTTTTCAATCCTCTCTAAACTAAGGATGCGTTCGTTCATTGGAGATAGGGGAGATTGTCACTCGTTTTCCGCGCGCACGCTTTTCAAACTACTAAACGGTGCGGTTTTTTGCAAAAAAATTCTATAGAAAAGTTGCTTAAAAAAATTATATTAATCCATTTTTAAAGTTTAAAATAGTTAATACTCAATTAATCATGTGCTAATGACTTACCTCGTTTTGCGTATCTTCCCAATCATCTCTCCCTCAAACACAGCCTAAATAAGGCGTACTGCGGCATATGCACCGCCCAGCTTGGGCGAGCAATTGCTTGGGCTGCGCACGACTGCAAACGAGACTGAATCCATAGACTTCCCAGTGGTCTTATATGAGGGGAATAAGCTCATCTGAGATCCCCTCTCCGGTGGGGATCGACCGGATGTTGGCGCGTCGGCGCCTGCTCTCCACCGCGCGTCGGCTCAAAGGTCTGGAGCTTCGGGAGTTCGTGTGGAGCTTGTCGATCCGGAGGGAGCTTTTGTTGGCGGTGTGGGTTTTGGTTGGAGTCGACTGAATTACGCTTCAAATATGCCCCTAAAATCTACTACTCCCAAATATGCAGCAAATGTACTTGTGCCTTGTTTGGCTCAATAATGTAACGTGATGAGAAAGAACAAAAACAATACGGGGACTTGGCGCAAGATAATCATGAATTAACAGTAGTGTTTCATATGGCTGTATATACCCCCGTTGGTGCATAGAACCCGGGTTTTATAAATTCCCATTATCTAAAAAACAGTAGTGTTTCCACCAACTCAGATTACAAGACTTCCACGCGAGAAATTGGAAAACAAGGTGCACCGAGGCACATACTAATTCTTAATCGAATTACACACAATACGATCGCTCATTATTATCATGGCCTAATACGGACGATCGATTCCACACAGGGCAGCATGTAGTGGGCAACAGGGAGCTCACCAGTGCGGAATTTTATCCCATTCCGGTGATCATACGTCAAGTCACGCGCCATGTCGATCACTTCTTCGAGCGACCCATCACGCAGGTCGCACTTGTAAACGTACCAGCCATCGATGGATAGGAAAACCTGTTCTCGATCGGCCAGAGAAACGCAGGCGGATACATTGAGCTGTCTAGGAATCGGCAAGCGGATGCGGCGGCGCAGCGACCAAGCCGCAAGGCTTGGTCCATCTGCTGCTGCTGCCAACCAAATGGCTAACTCACATGGCGAGGCGGAGTGGACATAGCACAACTTGCCACCAAGCTGGCATAGCATGTCGTTGTTGCTCAGAAAGCCCCTGCATGGAGGGTTGGGATGGACAGTGAATGTTTCATCGCGCAAGCTAAATCGAAGGATAACATGTGAGCTCACCTTGCTAAGGCCATCGCCGGTAGTAGAGTGGAGAGCGCTCCAGTAGAAGAACCCTGGCAGACAGATCGGAGTCCTAGCATTGATAGGATATGGCGGGTCTATGGTCGCCTTCCATTTCCAACATTCTTCTCCATCACCAAGAGTTAAGATCTCATGTCCAGCCCGGGGTTTTGCTCCGCTGTGCGATAGCGGAGCAAAGTGCCTAGCCACCTTGTACTTGCCACTCCAATGGTCGAATCCGAATGCGACCCTGTGCTCCAGTGCAACACTGGGGCTTCCTCTCGGCAGCTCAACAAACTCGCTGGTCGTCAGGTTGCACACGAAGATCTCTCCCGTGACGCAAGGGATCAGGATGAGGCCATCGCAATGCAGAGGCATGCTGAACATTGGGATCCCACGGGGGAGTCTCTTCTCTAGGATGAGCTCTGCAACCTTGCTGATCTGCTCCTCTGGCTGCTGGAACCTGTAGAAGGTGACACCCTGAAGCTTGAACTTGTTAGGGTTACTCAGAAACATCCGTGGCATGACGACCATGGACGGCCTGGGCTTGGAATGCTGCAGGTGGCGGCGCGCGAAACTGGTGCTGATTATGGTGGCACGCCACAGCTTGCACACGGATTGGAATCGCCCAAGGCATTTCGCGGGAAGTCGTATGAGGATTTCGGAGAAAAGTATATCATCAGGGATGAAGCCACCGCTGCTGCCGCCGCCGCCGGCGGAAGCTGACTGCGGCGGCGGTGCCATCAGCCGGCGTCGTTTTGGGAATGGGTGGTTCTCCATATGGATCTCTCGTTTGTTTGTGCCGATTGCCGGCTTCAATCTGTGTGATCAGATGATTTACATAATCAGAAAATAGCACCCAATAATTCGACTCGGATTCAGGGATCCACTTTATCTAATTTGACTCGGATTCAGTTGATGAACCACATTTTCTTTTCGGGGGAAAGAACTAAGTGTTATTATTTACTTATAGTAATATTAATCTTATCTTAATCTTAACTACTTCGCGATTTTGGGCCGTCGTCCGAGTTCGCACGCGACGTCCACACGCCCCGACTGCGTTCGTTCATGTTCTTCCTCGGTTCACGCCTAGGCGCCTAGCAGGCAGGCAGAGGAAGAGGAGCGGGCGCACGACGTCGGTGTCCGGTGGCACAACGGCGGCGACACCGGTGCCTCGACGCGTTCTCGGACACAGCACAAGCAGCCGGCGTGGGGAGCGAGGGAAGAGTTGGGAACGCCGGCGGCGAGAACTCAGTCCAAACTGATGTGAGGTGCGAGAGAAGGGGGAAATAGGGAAAATGGACTCGCCGGAGTGAGGAGATGCTGGTGGCGAGATGAGACGGCGAGATACGCTCTAGGGGAGGAGATCGCTCCGTCGGGGCAGCGGCGGCGGCGGCGGCGGCGCGCACGCGTGCCATGCGCGCCCTCCGGAAGGAAGGAGGCCATGTGCGGGAGAGAAGGTCGGAAGGGCCCAGAAAGCAAGGTGATGTCAGCCCAGGAGGGAGATGACTGGTTGGAGGATTTCGGCCCAAAAGAAATAGAAGAGTTTCCTGAATTTTTGGAGGGATGATTTTAATAGAATCTAAAAGAAATTCAAAAGAATTTGTTTGGAGATTATTTGGGATTTGGAGATAAATTTTAACGGGTAGTTCATGGACTCTATACATGTGGGGGGAGGGGTTGGTTTATTTTTGGAAATGGAAGTTTAGAGGGACTTTTAAAGGAGGAGTATTTGAATAAAGGAATAGATATTTGAATTTGGAGGAGAGTCTCTGCAGGAAAACTGTAGAATATCATTGGAGGCAAAAATTATGGAATTTAGATAAAATGAAAAGGAGAAATGGCTAAAATAGTATGTTTTAGCTAATAAAAAATAATAAATAGGGATGTTTATAAAATTGAGGAGGAACTTGAACAATACTAGTATATAGATGTTTATCTCTAGAATAGTTTTGAGAATGGGACTTAACCAACGGTGAGTTTGGAAGAAAGAAACAGCAGCAAAGGATGGTTAAAGGAATGAATGGTATATCGAGAAAAATTTTATATGGGGAATTTGGAGCTTATTCAAAAGTAAAACAAAAGGGATTTGAATAGATGGGTTTACTAAGAGTCGGCCAAAAATTTGGTTGGCTAGTTTGAAGGATACAGGAATTTGAAATTTATGCGGAGATCGATTGGATCCAGATGAATTTGGGTAATGGGAATTTAATAGGAAATACATGTGCTAATAAAATAGGGTTTCAGTAAAAATAAATTGAAAGGTTTATGCTACTGTTGCATGCCTGATGACGCGAAGACGACGAACAGGCCACGCCTCAGCCCGGAGATTGACTCATCCGGGGAGGCAGACGGCGAAGACTCGATGAGCGAAAAAACAAAGTGAAACGGGTGGCCGCCCCCGGGAGCAAGATCGCTCCTCCCTGGGGCGACGACAGCGGAAGCGGTGAGCGGCAGCCCTAAATCGTCCGCTCTGATACCATGTTGAATAGTATAGGGAGAGAGGAATTCTGCGTAACGTGGATACGTTGTATTAAGCCTCAGGGGTCAATATACATAGGTTACATGGATTCTTAAGTAAACTCAGAGATAGAGATGGAAACTAATCCTATCCTACCATAGGTCCATAACAAACCGGATACAATATTATCCTATCCATATACTGGGAAGCCTCTCCATCAGATGGTCCACACACTCACAATGGAGAACTACACGAAGGGGATCAGTGACCAAAATACTGTAACTGACAACTTCGCAAAGCCAACATCAAGTATAGCACCTGATGTTCTAGAACTCTGAGCGGTGAACTCGGCGTCATCTTCTCCAGCAACATCAACCCCATCTGAGTTGCCTCTCCAAGCTTTTGCATTGAGCCCTTTTTTATCTTGCTAGCGAAAGCTAGTATTTTGAGTATTATTATCTGCGCATTTGATACCCTACATCGCTACGTGCTTTTGTAAGCTACTAACCTTGACGGGGTTGAACCTGTATAAAAATATATCTCCCTCTATGTTTATCATGTATTTTTGTTAGTCTTGGTATCAACGAATTTTCTGGGTACAAACGACCCCGTATTCAATTTTCAGTCATCGACAGAAAAATAGATGTGCGCTGAGCAAAGTTTTCATCCACTGTTTTATGCAAGCGCCATAGAAAAAATGGCCCATCAGTTTAACCTGAAAAACCCCAGAATCAACCTCCTCCTCCTTCTCTATCAATACTGTCAACGGCTGGTATCCGTAGACGGGGTATGTAGCAATCAGAGAAACGTTGGCGTAAGGACTAATGTAGTACGCGTCGCTGGAAAGCTAAGGCAAGGATTTTATACTGGTTCAGGCCCCGAGAAGGTAATAACCCAACTTCCAGTTTATATAGGATTGCTGGTGGGAAAGATCCCAAGTACAGAGTACAATATGTGGAAACAGGAATCCGGCGAGATCGTAGTCGGAAGAACGAATACAATCTCGACGGTTTTGGTGGCTATGGCTACGGAATTATGCTTCTGACTTCTGTTGTGGCTTGATTGATCCGTCCTCGACCCATAGGGGTGGTAATCCTTTTATACCGTGAGCTACCAGCAGTCCTCGTGTAGGACTCGGACCGTGAGGCCCGCACGGCTTAGAAAGCCCCTATCTTCTACGAGTAGGTCTCCGTCTTAGTCTTGGTATATGGACTCCTTCCGTATTCTCCTATGGCTTCCTTGTATATCTTGGTCTTCTTTCCGTATTCGTGCAGGTATACCTTTCCTTGTACTCTGTATTTCCGGGTAACGAGGATACCCCTTATCCGTAATCCTGACAGTAGCCTGGCTTCAACTCAAATGTCATCCGATGTCTGTTTCGTACCCGGTTGTCTATGTGAGCCCTTATGACCGTTCTCGGAAATTCGAGAGGCAAGGTGATCCCGAGGACATATGCCAGGGTTCTAGTATATGTTCATTTGATTTGAAGTCTAAATCCACTTTCCTCAACAGACTCCCGAAAACTTAGGCGGGAAAAATCTCGGAAACCGAACCGTCGGGCATCGGGCTATAAAAGGGGATCTCCACAGGGGCGAGCCGTTCACTTCGCTCGACGCCCTTTCACCTTCATTCTCTAATCTTCCTTCCACCATTGCCTTTTGATCTTCATTCTCCTCCGCCGCCGGCCTCTTATCCATACTGCGGATGACGAAGAACAAGGCTTCGACTGTTGCGGAGAAGGTCCCGAAGAAGCCGCGCCGAGAGGACACAGCAACCGCGGACGGCGGCACACGTCGAGGACGAACCCACCGTCGTCGCTCCAGGTTCTCCTCATATCTTCCTCTTCTGACTTTCTTTCGTAGAATCATTTTGGAAGAAGAGGATTACTTAGGGTTTCTGTGGGGAAAGCTCCCGCATTTCTCTGATGATCTGCCTCTACGCCTTTCTCAACCCCTGCAGCCCTGGCCTCCAGGTCCAAACAACCATAGCCGCCGAGAAAACGGGAGGAGCGGCATCGTCTGAGGTAACGAGAAAGTTTTCTGAGAAAATTAATTACTGGAAAATGCGAAACACACATCTTCTCTGTCCTGATTCTGTGATCTCTTTTCTATAGGTTTGTCCCGAGTTCATCGGGGCCTTGTTGTCTCCTTCTGCAAAGGAGCGGCTCCGTCGTCCCGGCGGCTCATCATGCCCTTCCACCGAGCAGCGGGAAGGTGAGTTTTTTAACCGGAACGCTTTTCACTATCTTCGTCGTTATGCCTTATCCTTATCTTCTGATAACTGTAGGGTCCCGCAAAGCCCTTGCCCCGCTGGTCCCTCTTTCAAAGCTGATCCCCATCACACAGTCGAGGTAAATTTTCTGTTCGCTCGACTAGGTGCGCGGGATATTTGATTTCTCCTGATGACGTCCTTTGTCGACCTCCTGTTCTAGAGCTTCCTTGACTATGTTTGTCTTCGGGAAAGATCAAGCTGCGGAAGCGGCTGTTGTTGCGGCGTCCGAATCGGCCCTGATGCTCCGAGTACGACCCCTCCCCTCCCGCAAATCTCCCGTCCTCGGAACTGGGTGGAGAAAATTGCGGAGGGCGTCGTCTGCTCGAGGAAGGCGCCAAGGAGCTCTCGAGTTCAATCGCGAACTCGAGTACTCTTATTGATGCCGCGAATGAGAGGATGGACGACCTCCAGAAGAAACTGGAGGTGTCTGAGGCGGACCTCGCCAAGATGAAGGAGCTCTACGCCGGCTCCAACGACCGGTACAAGGGCCCGGAGGCACGATTGGACGAGCTCCGGCCATATGGACGAGCTAAAGAAATCCCTCCGGGTCAGCTACACAGCCCTCCACCAAACTGCCACTAGTCTGGGAGAAGAAGTAGAGGCTCCTGCTTTCGGGGACGAGATGTCCATGACGGCGGCCTTGGCGAACTCGTGACAGCGCTGGAAAGCGTTGTCCCGAAGTATACCAGCCAAATGAGGGAGACTGCGACCACCGGAGTCCGTATTGGCGCGGCGCATATCCTCGCCTGCTTCAGGGCCAACTACCCGGAGCTGGACCTCGAGAACATCCTCCGCCATGGCGAGGCGAACTCGGGCCATCTCCAATTTGCGGAAGAGGTCGCCCCGATCGCCGACAGCATCCTCCCCTTGTATCAGGGGTAATTTTTATAACCCAGTGGTCTTAAAAGGCCTTGTAATATTTAAACTCTTAAGTACTCGATTCGGTACTCTATAGAGAATGTCTTGTCTTTCCTTGTGATGTCTTGAAGGTGCTTTTGCAGAGTAAACGTTAGCACGGATGTTTCAGTGTTTGAACACCGTGACTCGTCGACTAGCCCGCATTCCCCTGTTCGGCGACCGGGGGCCATAGATAGAGATGATGAGCGCGTCGTGGATTCGACTAGTCACTCCCCTTCAGGTCTCGACTTGGCTCCGCTTATGCACCCAACTTAGGTTCGTAGATCAACCTCACTGAATCTTGACTGCATTAAGCCTTTTCTCACATCTTCTAGATCCCTTTTCTGTAGACCTTCCTGACATGCTGGCTGAACTCGAACGCCTCGTCCCCATACGCTCGGCTGACTGCTCCAGAGAATCATCACCGGGATCGCTGACGGGATCTTCTGCGGCTGAAAATTCTGGTGCACCATCTTGAGCAATATTATGAGCAGGAAAATTATTTTGCAATGGATTAGTCACATGATTCAATACTAGTTCATCCCATTAGGTAAAAGTGCTATTTCAGCACGAAGACGAGCGCCCGCATTTGCATGAAGCTCAGAAAAGGGTATATGGTTTCATCAACACAACATCCCGAGAAATATACACACGACCGGATGATATATCAAGACACTTGAACCCTTGTGCATATTACTAAACCCAAGAACACACAACGTGTGGAGCGGAATTGAAGTTTGTGATTGTTATAAGGGCGCAATGTGGCCAACATGCACAACCAAAGGTTCGAAGAGAGGCATAATCCGGTTTTTGCTGAAATAATTTTTCAAGGGAGAAATGTTTTGAGTAACTCTGCTGGGAACTCTATTGATTAGATATGTGGCAGCTTGGAATGCTTCATCCCAAAATTTAAGAGGCATTGAGGCATGCGATAGGAGGAAAAGACCAACTTCAACTATATGCCTATGTTTCCGTTCAGTCAGCTGACCCATTCTGTTGATGGGTGTGAGGACAAGAACATGTGAACAATGCCAATTTTGCGAAAAAAAGGAATTTAATGATTGTATTCACCTCCCAGTCGGT
Organism: Oryza longistaminata; assembly: GCA_009805545.1. Taxonomy (NCBI): domain Eukaryota; kingdom Viridiplantae; phylum Streptophyta; class Magnoliopsida; order Poales; family Poaceae; genus Oryza; species Oryza longistaminata. The sequence continues at coordinate 3,603,396 of CM020186.1, forward strand.
TTGCATAGCTAGAATTTTTCTATCAAACATTCTTTCCACCATAACTTGAACTCTTGAAATTTTTCAAACACTTGCGATTTATATTGAATGAGATAAATCCAAGTGAATTACTAAAATCATCAATAAAACTCACATAGTATTTTTTTCTTCCTACAGACTCAGGAGCGGGACCCAAACATCAGGAAATATGAGTTCCAAAGGATGCTTAGAAACACTAGTGGAAATAGGAAAGGGTAACTGATGACTCTTTGCTTGTTGACAAGCATTACAAACCGACTCACTTGCTAAACTCGAACAAGGAAGATGAAATTTATTGTCTACTTGCTTGACGATGGAAGATGAGGATGACCAAAACGATTGTGCCACCGGGCCAAGGAGAGCTTTTCAACACTGCAGGCTTGCTTCAAGGATGATTTTGGAGGGGATAGAGCCTGCGCCATGATCTTCCTTTAAGGAGTGTTTTCCTGGTGACCCGATCCTTAAGAGAAAAATAATCACGATGGAGTTAGGAAAGCAGAGTTATCATCAACAAGACGATGACATAAACTAGATTTTTCTTTGCTTGTGGTACATATAGGACATTTTTAAGATGTATTTTTTGATTATTAGAGGCATGAACAATAGTAGAAACCAATGTGACTTATATCCATACCTGCTCCACTTGCAGTGTGGATCTGATCGCTCCCTTCATATTTCTCCTTCATTGTGAGCTTATCAAGCTCGCCATTGATATGGTCGATGGCGCCGGTATCGATGTACCAGTTTGTGTCGACACCATACCCTGCATAAGTGGCTGCTGCAACATGTTTTTGATCATTAACATAATTGTCATCGAAACCTGTGCAAGCACTCTGGAGCGTGTGTCCTTTCATGAAGCACACTTGGCAAGTCGGACGGAGATCAGGGCCGGCATATCCTCGCCCACGGCAGACTCTGGACCGCCGCCGCGACCTCCTGGTTGCCGCCACGCCCGCGCCCACGTTGAGCGCCGCCGCCACGACAAACGTTAGATCCGCCATGTCCACCAAAGCCACCACGATTAGCGACGTTGGCAAACCCTCCAGTGTCTTGTGCTCCATTGTACAGCACCTTGCGAGTCTCAAAATTGAGGAGTTGTGAGTCAACTCTCCAATTGAGATTGATTCCACTCATGCACACACACGCCAACAAGACCTCGCTGAACTCAGGGCCGACGCCGGTGATGATGTACTGCAGAAAATCTTCGTCATCCAGTGGTTTACCAGGCCTGCATCTCATCCTTCAGGGTCTTCATCTTCGTGAAGTACTCCGTGATGGTCATGTTTCCTCTCTTGGTTGTTGCGAGCGCTATCCGAGTGTTGATGGAGCGCGCTCTAGTGTGGGAGGTGTACATCTGTTCGATGATTCCCACACCTCTGCTGCTGTTTTCGTAGGTTGCAACTTGCACGAGTACATCTCTCGTGACGGGAAGAGGTGGTACCCAAGAACTTGCTGGTCTTGAGCCTCCCAATCTGCATAAGCCGAGTTCGGCTTCTTCACCTCTTTTCCACTTTCGGTGACGGTGATCTCCTCATCTGGTTTTGGAGTCACGCCGGTCAGATGACCGTAGAGGCGCGCCCCAGCACTCCTGCGGTGACTTGGCCTTCCCGAGTGCGGTATTGGTTTTCCCGAGCTTCTCAGAGACCGGGTGTCCTTGGAAAAAGTTGCTGGTTGCGGCGTTGGAGGAAGAGGACGCCATTGATTGAGAGGTAGAGATAGATTGGATCACAGCTCTGACACATGTAAAGTTTCGGTGAAAGCACCGCACAATCGCGTGCTGCGCTGCCTTGCGTGTTAAATAGCGATGGCTGGAATAGCCCAAGCGTGGGCGTACAAGGTTTCAACTATAGAGCTAGATTACAGGAGATAACAGCACATGTGATAACTATCTCCTAATATCTAGAAGCTGTTCGGCATAGATTAACAACCGAATATATCAATTCTGTTAACACCGGGCTAGTTCTCGCGAGCATGGCTCGGACATGTTCTTGCTCTACGTCCCATCTGAACCATTGCATCGATCCCTACCTTTTTGAAATGACTTGCCATACTACTTCAGCAGCTCTACTATGATGATGGTGTTGTTTTTGGCCCGGGCCATATCGAGTTGATTTGGGCAGTGTCCACAATTATTTTAAAACCAAATCGATCGAGTTGAGCCTTGAAATGTTTACTACTTTTTTGCCATTGAATCGAAAATGAAACATATATATGTTCAGAAAATCGACGCCATTGACTGATCTGAGCAAACATGTTTTATTTGAAAACTAGAAATTGCAGTCATGTAGCAGTACATTCGTGCAGATTTAACTACCAGTACTACTACATTATTCACGCGGCCTGCATAGCATGGCCACACACACTACACGTACATACAAGCCGTCGTACGTGTCATGTTCTGACGATCGAGTTGGATCATGCATCGGCGTAGGCGTCGCCGGCGACACGGCGGCACACACGGGCGTCACGGTACACCATTCCGGACGGCAGAGGTATCCTTCTCCGGCGAGCAATGCTCGTCCTCCGAACAAACACACAGCCCCTCCATTCCACACCCCGTTCCTCGCCACGTTCACACACCGGCGCCGGCGACGCCGAGCACCTGGTCACTCCCACTCACTGGAGAAGAGCCATCGGGATCGTACGCGTCCTTCACCTTCATAAACTCGCCGGCTTTGGGAATTTGGCAATGGCGCCGTCGAACGCCACGTTCCGGTTCTTCCCCCAGTGCGGCACGCCCGCCGTACTTGCGCAGGCGCATCTGCTCCATCTCCTCCGGCATCGCCGCGTCGCCGTCATGGCGGCAGCTGGTCGTGTCGAACTCGACGCTGTCCTCCGTCTTGCGAGGTAGGCCGTCGACGCCTTGACGTAGCGGATCAGGATGCCGCCGTTCTCGCCGCCGCAGAGCGCGCCGGGGTTCATGTCGAGCAGCGCCTGCCGCGTCGCGGATGAACGCCGATGCCCTCGACAGCGGCAGCTGATGCCGGCCTGGAACGGCAACACGTCTCCGTGCTGCTGCTGCTCCGTTGACCGTGACGACTGGATGACGTTCTGGAAATCGCCGGAGGAGATCGTGTTGGTTTTGGTGGTGCGACGCGGTCGTCGATCCGGAACACGGCCTCGCCGCGGGCTGGGTACCAGACGACGTCGCCGAACTCGTGCTCGCCGGCGAACGCCACGGCGCGTTCGGGAGGTCGCCGTCGCCGCGGCGGCGGGCGAGACCGACCTATTGAACAACGGCTGCAACGCGAGTGTCACCTGGGAGATGAAACCGAGGACGCCGAGGGAGACCTTGACCGCGTCAAGATCCGGGTCGCCGGCGTTGACCACGCCGACTTTCGCGTACCCCTCGCTCGCCGGCGCCGGCGGTGACGACCCTCATGCCGGTGACGTACTCGTGCACGGCGCCGCCCTTGCCGGAGACCGAGCTGCCGTGGGCGCCGGTGGAGAGGAGGCCGCCGACGGTGAGGTCGAGCCAGTAGGGCGCGTGCGGCAGAGCGAGGCCGGCGTGCGCCGCGGCGTCGATGAGCTCAGACAGTGTCACGCCGCTCTCACCGTGATCTCCATCCTCGCCGCGTTCACACCCACCACGCGGTTCAGCGCGTTCGTGCTGATCACGAGGCCGTCGCCGCCGGGGCAGGAGAGCTTCATGAGTTTGTGGCCGAGCCGCGTGGCCACCTTCATCTTGGTCCCCGACGCCGCCGCGCCGGCGACAACACGGACGAGCTCCTCCTCCGTCGCCGGGAACGCCGCGGCGGCCACGTGGCAGGTTGACCCGTCCGGAAGCGCCGAACGCGTTGGTCACGGTGCATTTCGTCGTCCCGACGCGCACTGGACCACCGGAGTATTAACGGCGGCGGCGGAGGAGACACTGCGCCAACACGCGGCGGCGGCGAGGAGGAGGAGTGCCATGGACTCCTACTGAACCTTGCATGGTGAAGTTAGTGTGTTATTCTTCGTTTTGCAATCTGAATCGATGATGTGCCTGCATATATATAGTGGCATGGGCTACATGGTTTGGTACTTTGATTAATTGTTTATGTGTTGGTGTGTACGTGTCGCGAGAATAGTTACATAATTTGATAAGTTTATGTATTGCATAGTATCGATCGAGAGGGTAGTACCATAATTTGATTAGATTATGTATGTCAGTGTCACGAGGGTAGTGCATAATGTTTCCGGATATAGTTAGTTCATGCTTACTACACTCTCACTCGTTTAAATAGCGAATGATCATCTTTTGCTTATAATTTATGCTTATATATGCATGTTTTGCTACTCCCAGGCGACGACTCTAGCTAGCTACGTGCGCGTGAGAAGCGGATCTGGCGCACGCACTCCGGCACATATGTATTTTTTCTACGTACGCGCGCGACCCTCGTGTGGTTAATTATAGTACATTTCTCTGCGCGAATGCATGGGGCATACAACTTCCGGTCCTTCATCCACTCATAATATTGCATGGGGCATACAATCTCTAGTCAGAAAGTTTCAAATTTGGATTGAATTTGGATCAAATTTCAAATAAAAGAAATATGTTGATCCTCAGGCTTGCCATCCGACCACCCAAGGAGCCAGCCGGTGTAGCGCTTACCATGCATAGTGGAAAAATCTAGACCGAAGTTGACCCAGCTGGTTGTTGGACTAAAACCAGTTCACTCTGGTTGGATCGCCGGGTCGCCTATGTAGTTCAAATGTTGAACCACACATAAAAACATATGCATATTTTTACTTCAATGAAACTTATATAGGTTGTTGCATTTCGGGAGATTTTTGCCTAAAAGTGCCTTTGTGGGACTATTTCAGCCTGCATGTTGGGCCTGTTAGAATATAGTTTGTATCTTATATATGTACTCCCTCCGGTTTTATTTACTTGACCGTCCAACCTTAAGTATTTGTGGAAGGGAGGGAGTATATGTGTATGCATATGAGACTTGCCCGCGTGGATTAGATCATCTAGCTTCACTATAGAGTTAATTGTATCTCCTCCATATTCTATAGATGTTTGTTTTCGATAATTTTTTTGCTTGACTAGTTGGGTGCCCGTGCGTTGCAAGGAAATAATGTATCTATCATTATGTATCTTATCAACATAATGATTTTTGTGATGAGGCTTGCTACAGGTTCTAAGCGGGCTATAATGATCGTCTGCGATGCAATAAATCGGTTTTTCAGGGTGGGGGTCATCTTATGAGGACCGTGTGTAGAAATAAAACTATTTTCGCAAACATGCCTTATAAGGAAATATATGTAAAAATCTAATTTTATAAGCCGCTCCTTAAGAGGCCCACTCGGATTCGGCAGGGAGCTCAACGGCGGCGGATCAGGCGCTAGGACTTAGTGATGTGGAGACCTCGATGACGGTGATTCCGGTGCGGGAGCTCGGCGCTAGCAGTGGCGGATGCGACAACGATATGTCACTTGGGGAGCTAGGATTCCACCGTCCCTGGCTACGGGAGGGCTTGGCTGCTGCGGCGGAACGACGACGGACGACTACAGCCACGATGATGAACACGACAACGGACAGCGGCCACAACGATGAAAACGCTGCGACGACGGATGGGAGCTAGGTTTTGGTTTTGGGATTTTACTTTTTCGTGATTTTTCTTTTCGTAATGCGGACGACATAACTGACCGCATGCAGAAAGTGATTCTTGCATGCGTGTGCCCCCACAGATGAAAAAAACCGATTTTTATAGACATCTCGGGTAGAGACGGACTGTCCAACCACTAGAATAATGAGATTTGACCGCACATGGAAAGAATCGTTCTAAGGACCGAGGGATTATACTCCTAGTGTTTGAACGTGATTGTTGGCAAGTTTATCATCATGGATTGTTTATTTTAATTAAAATGTAAGTTAATATTTTAATAATCTACTTTACAAATAGGCTTACACAAATGTCTAAAAATGTGGAAGAAGAATTTTTTTACTAAATTAAAGCGTGTAGCAAAATATAAATTTCAAAATCTGAAAAACAATATGAAAAGAACAGGTCTGTGCAGATGAACAGGTGAACTATTGTGTAGATGACTAACAAGTGAAAATGCAGTGGGCTTGTACTGGTAGCAGGCATAAGCAGCAAGCCTCAACCGATGAGTTTTATAATTGGCATCAATAATGCAATGTATAAACAACTGAACATTCACCTAGAGAAACAATATCAGATAATATGTGAATCTTTTTAGGTGTGGGCAAATGAAATATGAGGTGCTGTACATTTCCACCCACATCACCGATGCATTTTGTTTTTCACTTCTGCACAAGATGCCAACACTCTACTTCCTTTTGGGGAAGAAAAAAACTGAACCTCCATTTCCTGGAATACGAATTGTTGTTGCACAGCTTATTAAATTCTTGCATTAGCGAACAAATAAGCTGTAAAGAAATAAGAATTTAGAGATCAAGAGATGAATGCCAGCCCACATTATAAATATCTGGCATCAATGTATCTCCTTGTCTCTTCAAATTGATCAGACTGTGATCTCATGACACAACGTAGCTGCATCTTTTTTCTTTTGACAAGAGACGGTAGGAGAGGCTCTACTGTACCATAGCTGCATCCTGAGATGAATGGATAGTAGATATATTTTTCCAAAAGTGATTCAAAAGGTAAATTGCAGCAATTTTGACAGAGCTTAGTTGACAAAAAAAACATTGATGATATAGGCGTATGACTCAAGAGAAAGAACAGATATCATTTAAGCGAGATAAGATCACAAACTGGGTACTACTCTGAACACATTTTGGCACACGACATTAGCTTACTACAAGAGTCCAAAATTAAGATGACAGGGGTACTTCTCGTAACTTCTCAATTAACTGTAAACTCTAAAGACAGAGATTTTTTTTACTATTACTGTTAGCAGGTATATGAAGTACTCTAGGCTCTTTTCTAAGTTTCAGCAGCTATAAAGTACCTGAAAAATATCACATCCCTTCATACGCAAAATACGGAATGCCTTCCCATACGTTGCCATGTTAACGCACAATTTCCTTGTCCTCTAAAGCCAGGAACTGCAACCAACTTTTGCCAGTTCTGAACTGAATACTGCAGTTTGAAAATAACAAATCTTTAAGGTCATGTCCAGTATGCTTCTTGTCTCACCAACAAAAAATGCTTAGCTATGAAGCTATCCACAATTTTTTTCCAGCAGCATCCACATGTAAAGTCATTTTGGAGCAAGAGAACCGTGCTAGTCAGGCATAAACCGAACATTGTCCAGGCATCTTTCTGACCAAAAAAAAATACTAATTATCTGCAGAAGAGGAAGAAAATTGGAGCATTTGTTACAACATAGGATAAGACAAAGATAACCTTTAGTTGGAAATCCATCAAGCTAGGCAACGATCTCAATTGTGTCCCGTCGCGGTGCATTCTGCCGCCCTCCGGCGCCGGCGGCAGCGCAGCTGCGCGTGATAATCGAACTTCGCGTTCTTGAGAATAGTTCTGGTACGCTAATCTTCGATTAGTGTGGTTGGTGCTTGAACGGTAGAGAATCGACAACGGGTGGCGTCCGACGGAAGCGTGCGGACGCCCTCACCACGACGGATAGATGGCGGCGGGGAGGGTAGGGAGCGGCGGTGGGTGGCGGGCCGAGGCGTCGTCGCGAGCCGAGGGTTTCTTGACGGCGGTGCGGGCGTGCGGGCGAGGGCACGGAGGTCGGGGCGGCGTCCATGGACAACCTGGAGCGTCGAATCCTGCGGGAGAGGATCTATGAAATACTCGGCCGTTTGGATCGTTAGCGACTCCCACCACCACACGGGTTTTTTTAAGTAGTAGATAAGTTGTTTGACTTTTTTTCTCTACAAATATATATTAACAGATTATATCAATATTTTAGAAAAAACTAGTACATATTTTCAACACGCAAATGAACATATTATCAAAAGAATTCCTGTTACATTAATGACTAATTTAATATTTTGATGTTTGATAAATTTTTCTATAAACAAAATCAAACTTAACAAAATTTACTAAAAAAGTCAAAACGACTTATAATATGAGACAGAATTACATTGAAAGTTTATTGTAAAATAATATTGGATCATTTAGTATTGTAGGAAAGGGAGAGCTTTGTGCGCATGTGTTCTGAAAATCATCACGTTGAAGAAATTATATGGCAATTGGCAATGCTGATCTAAATTCTTCTCCGTTCTATCAACCAGGGCGCAGGCGATTTTATATCTGAATAGAAAACAAAGGAACTCAACACTAGATCTGATTATCTGATATTTTCAAAAAAAAAAAGATATCTTCGCAGATGCTTCAGCCAAACAAAAAAAAAAGAAGATGTGCCACGCAGCGCAACACATGGTCTTCTCCTGGTCAAGTAATTAGAAACCTTCCACTCACGCGGGCAAAGCCAAAAAAAGTTTAACAGAAAATCGGACAACAGGAAAATAGACAATGCAAGTACAAGCTGCAGAAAATTCTTCTCGATTACACATCTTATTTACATCGTAGTTCAACATCTAGCAAAACTTGATCTGATCTCTCAGGAGACAAACCACCTGAGGAAAAAGTATAACATATCCGATATTCTATCATATGTACATATAATTTTCAAAAAAAAGAGATTAAAACTATATTACAAAGGTATAAATGAATTATATGTCAAATGCTGAAGATAATTAGGCACTTCGCATGCTGGGACCCTCCAGTTTTCGTGTCCAACTTTGATTGTCCGTCTTATATAAATTTTTTTTATAATTCGTATTTTCATTGTTGCTAGATGATAAAACATGATTAATATTTTATGCGTTACTTGTCTTTTTAATTTTTTTATAATTTTTTTAAATAAGACAGATGGTCAAAAGTTGGACACGGAAATCAGGGTTTATTTATTTATTTATTTATTTTTTTGACGGAAGGAGTACATGTATATGCATCTCTATATATACGACCTTACCTGCAACTAATTTCTCCACCCCCCAACACAACAGCACACCACACACAATTACACAACAATGGCGTCCGAACAACAACGCCGGCGATCACCACCAACCATCCTCGCCGCCATCCTTCTTCTCTCCTTCTTGGCGACGGCCAACCTCGCCGGCGCCATCGATCCAGCCGGAAGGAGACGGAACGTGGTCGTCTTCTGGGGAGGCAACAAGAACGAAGGCAGCCTCCGTTCAGTCTGCGACAGTGGACTCTACAACATCGTCATCATCTCCTTCTACAGCCTCTTCGGCCATGGCCGCTACTGGGACGACCTCTCCGGCCACGACCTCCGCCACATCGGCGCCGACATCACCCACTGCCATTTCAAGGCCGTCTACGTCCTCCTCTCCATCGGCGGCGGCGATGGAAAAGACTACTCCCTACCTTCCCCCAAATCCGCCGCCGACGTCGCCGACAACCTCTACAACTCCTTCCTCGGCGGCAGCCGCCGGGGAGTCTACCACCCATTCGGCGATGACGTCACGGTCGTCGGCATTGACTTCTTCATTGACCGCGGTCAACCCGACCACTACTACGAGATCGCCGAGCGGATCAACTACGACACCCGCCACTGGCGTGACCCCATCGGGTTCAAGCTGACGGCGACGGTGAGTTGTGCGTACGACGACTCTGACCCCAGGATGAAGAAGGCGCTGGAAACCTACCTTTTCCGGCGAATCCACGTCAGGTTCTACGATGATCCGAGGTGTTCATACAACCATGCCGGGCTCGCCGGCGTCATGGCGCAGTGGAACAGGTGGTCGGCGAGTTACCCTTATAATGGGAAGATTTACTTGGGGCTCGCGGCGGCGAATTTGACGGGGAAGAATGACATGGTCGCCGTCGGTGAGCTCTATCGGAAGCTGCTGCCGGCGGTGCAGAAGACGGATACCTACGGAGGAGTGATGCTTTGGAACACCTACTATGACTCCATCACTCACTACGGACGATATGTCAGTGCCTGGGCTTAATTATAAGATTCAGAGATCAACCAACGATAATCTCTCTATATATACGTGTGCCTCCATCATCAGTCCAATCCGTGCGTGCATATAGCTCAATCACTATCACAGTAATCATAATGAATCAATGGTTTTATTATTACTTATATGTTCTTTTCTAATCTTTGTTAGCGAAAGCTAGTGTTTTTTTATCTGCACAACTCGGTGTGCTGCCATACATGCATGTGTGATCGACGTATCTGTATCTACTCTTTTTCTCTCTTTTTCAGACTGTATGTGTAATCTGTTTTTTGAAAAGAAAGTGTATGTAGTTCTAATGAACTTATTCTTGTTGAGTGATGAAAAAAGTGACTCTACATGCGGCATGTAGTTCAATTTTTCTAGTGCCGCATGTATATAGTTCTATTGAACTTGTACTTGTATTGAAATTGTACTTGTTGAGTGATGAAAAAGGTAATAATTATAAGGGAAAAAAATCTGTTGTTAACGTATACTAATGTTAAAAGTATACAAAGTTTAACTACTACTCTATTGAAGCTTTTCCGTGTTAAATAATTGACTTGTGTAAAGTTTTTCAAGAAAAATGCTTATTTCTGTTTTAGTTTACAAAATGGTTAAAAGATGTTAAAAAGTAACATATAAAAGTAGCCAAATAACGCCCTTCTTCCTTATATGTCTGGCTTTGGTTAGTTTATTTTTTTAAGCTAACCAACTTTAATTTTTTTCTAGTGCCAATGCAAAAAAAAAAAAAATCCAATTTATCGCTTCAACATGTATTTTTTTAATCTTGCTAGCTTCTCCGTGGTTGACACGCATGCATTATGCATGTGCAACTAGCTTCACGTACCGTAAGGATGGTAATATTGTCTATGGGTTTGGGTATTCGTGGTTACGATCGAAGCACAATGTGCAGGACATGGCTTCATCTTTTTATCCATGGTCGTGTTTAATTAACATCGATAAACTAGCAGGTAACCCAAGCCGTCTTACTCATCCGATATACTACCTCTAGTTTTTTTTTTTTTTCGACGTTGCTTAGCTCAAAATCATCCATTTAAAACCGGAGGGAGTACATGATTGTTTTTTTCTTTGCCTGTTTTGAATCACTACCTTGTTGCGAGGAGTTGAATTATAATTATTGAATCTTCACATATATTGATCGTTAGAAAATAAAGTTAAGTTGATAACTTAAGCTTGTTTATATTTAGTTATTTATCAATGCAAATAATACTCATATTCCGATGCCCGATGGGTATGAGCATGTGTATTAGTTTTCACCCACTAGTTTTTTCGAGCATGGGCCGGGTGTAAAGTTTCGGTGAAAGCAACCGCACAATCGCGTGCTGCGCTGCCTTGCGTGTTAATAAATAGCGATGGCTGGAATAGCCCCAAGCCGTGGCGTACAAGGTTTCAACTATAGAGCTAGATTACAGGAGATAACAGCACATGTGATAACTATCTCCTAATATCTAGAAGCTGTTCGGCATAGATAAAACCGAATATATCAATTCTGTCCACAATTTATTTTAAAACCAAATCGATTGAGTTGAGCCTTGAAATGTTTTACTACTTTTTTGCCATTGAATCGAAAATGAAACATATGTTCAGAAAATCGACGCCATTGATCTGATCTGAGCAAATTAACATGTTTTATTTGAAAACTAGAAATTGCAGTCATGTAGCAGTACATTCGTGCAGATACAAGCCGTCGTACGTGTCATGTTCTGACGATCGAGTTGGATCATGCATCGGCGTAGGCGTCGCCGGCGACACGGCGGCACACACGGGCGTCACGGTACACCATTCCCGGACGGCAGAGGTATCCCTTCTCCGGCGAGCAATGCTCGTCCTCCGAACAAACACACAGCCCCTCCATTCCACACCCGTTCCTCGCCACGTTCACACCACCGGCGCCGGCGACGCCGAGCACCTGGTCACTCCACTCACTGGAGAAGAGCCCATCGGGATCGTACGCGTCCTTCACCTTCATAAACTCGCCGGCTTTGGGGAATTTGGCAATGGCGCCGTCGAACGCCACGTTCCGGTTCTTCCCCCAGTGCGGCACGCCGCCGTACTTGCGCAGCGCCATCTGCTCCATCTCCTCCGGCATCGCCGCGTCGCCGTCATGGCGGCAGCTGGTCGTGTCGAACTCGACGCTGTCCTCCGTCTTGCCGAGGTAGGCCGTCGACGCCTTGACGTAGCGGATCAGGATGCCGCCGTTCTCGCCGCCGCAGAGCGCGCCGGGGTTCATGTCGAGCAGCCGCTGCGCGTCGCGGATGAACGCCGATGCCCTCGACAGCGGCACGCTGATGCCGGCCTGGAACGGCAACACGTCTCCGTGCTGCTGCTGCTCCGTTGACCGTGACGACTGGATGACGTTCTGGAAATCGCCGGAGGAGATCGTGTTGGTTTTGGTGGTGGCGACGCGGTCGTCGATCCGGAACACGGCCTCGCCGCGGGCTGGGTACCAGACGACGTCGCCGAACTCGTGCTCGCCGGCGAACGCCACGACGCGTTCGGCGAGGTCGCCGTCGCCGCGGCGGCGGAACGAGACCGACCTATTGAACAACGGCTGCAACGCGAGTGTCACCTGGGAGATGACACCGAGGACGCCGAGGGAGACCTTGACCGCGTCAAGATCCGGGTCGCCGGCGTTGACCACGCGGACTTTCGCGTACCCCTCGCTCGCCGGCGCCGGCGTGACGACCCTCATGCCGGTGACGTACTCGTGCACGGCGCCGCCCTTGCCGGAGACCGAGCTGCCGTGGGCGCCGGTGGAGAGGAGGCCGCCGACGGTGAGGTCGAGCCAGTAGGGCGCGTGCGGCAGAGCGAGGCCGGCGTGCGCCGCGGCGTCGATGAGCTCAGACAGTGTCACGCCGCTCTCCACCGTGATCTCCATCCTCGCCGCGTTCACACCCACCACGCGGTTCAGCGCGTTCGTGCTGATCACGAGGCCGTCGACGCCGGGGCAGGAGAGCTTCATGAAGTTGTGGCCGAGCCGCGTGGCCACCTTCATCTTGGTCCCCGACGCCGCCGCGCCGGCGACAACACGGACGAGCTCCTCCTCCGTCGCCGGGAACGCCGCGGCGGCCACGTGGCAGGTTGACCCGTCCGGGAACGCGCCGAACGCGTTGGTCACGGTGCATTTCGTCGTCCCCGACGCGCACTGGACCACCGGAGTATTAACGGCGGCGGCGAGGAGACACTGCGCCAACACGGCGGCGGCGGCGAGGAGGAGGAGGATGCCATGGACTCCTACTGAACCTTGCATGGTGAAGTTAGTGTGTTTTGCAATCTGATCGATGATGTGCCTGCATATATATAGTGGCATTGGCTACATGGTTTGGTACTTTGATTTGTTTATGTGTTGGTGTGTACGTGTCGCGAGAATAGTTACATAATTTGATAAGTTTATGTATTTGCATAGTATCGATCGAGAGGGTAGTACATAATTTGATTAGATTATGTATGTCAGTGTCACGAGGGTAGTGCATAATGTTTCCGGATATAGTTAGTTCATGCTTACTACACTCTCACTCGTTTAAATAGCGAATCATCTTTTGCTTATAATTTATGCTTATATATGCATGTTTTGCTACTCCCAGGCGACGACTCTAGCTAGCTACGTGCGCGTGAGAAGCGGATCTGGCGCACGCACTCCGGCACATATGTATTTTTCTACGTACGCGCGCGACCCTCGTGTGGTTAATTATAGTACATTTCTCTGCGCGAATGCATGGGGCATACAACTTCCGGTCCCTGCCTTATCCACTCATAAATATTGCATGGGGCATACAATCTCTAGTCAGAAAGTTTCAAATTTGGATTGAATTTGGATCAAATTTCAAATAAAAGAAATATGTTGATCCTCAGGCTTGCCCATCCGACCACCCAAGGAGCCAGCCGGTGTAGCGCTTACCATGCATAGTGGAAAAATCTAGACCGAAGGTTGACCCAGCTGGGTTGTTGGACTAAAACCAGTTCACTCTGGTTGGATCGCCGGGTCGCCTATATAGTTCAAATGTTGAACCACACCATACAAAACATATGCATATTTTTACTTCAATGAAACTATATAGGTTGTTGCATTTCGGGAGATTTTTGCCTTAAAAGTGCCTTTGTGGGGACTATTTCAGGCCATGTTGGGCCTGTTAGAATATAGTTTGTGATCTTATATATGTATTCCCTCCGGTTTTATTTACTTGACGTTGGTTAGCTCAACGTTAAGTATTTGTGGAAGGGAGGGAGTATATGTGTATGCATATGAGACTTGGCCCGGATGGATTAGATCATCTAGCTTCACTATAGGAGTTTATTGTACTCCCTCCATATTTCTATAGATGTTTGTTGGCGGATGGCATGAGTCCCTTCGACCGAATCTGCCGAAACCCATGGCGAAGACCACGAGCCAAGGATGATGCGAGGCGAAGGGTCGCGTAAGTGCATGCCGAAGAAGGACGACTTCGCCAGGACCGGTTCGCCCCGGCGTCCAGCCCAGAGAAGGACGGCTTCGCCAGGTCCAGTTCGCCCCCGCGAGGGCCGAAGTAGCCTTCTCGGCCCACCAAGCTTAGAGGCCATAGGGCCGGCGATCGCCCGATGGCCCATCAAGGGCCCATGAGCCCCCTTGACGTTATGTAACCCTGTAAACGTCCCTTTCATAAGGGCAACTATGTAAATTCCTCAGTACAACCTAGACCCTAGAAGTGAGAATCTGTAACGGGGCTATAAATAGCCCCCTAGGGCCATGTAATAAAGGGGGAAAAATTCAAGAAATCAATATACTTCGTTTCTTTCCAACCACTGTTAAGTAACCACGTCTTTCGACGTATGCGGTTGTCGTTTCGACAACAATGTTGTTTTCGACAAATTTTTTTGCTTGACTAGTTGGGTGCCCGTGCGTTGCAACGGAAAAATAATGTATCTATCAACAGCGCGCCCATTGGCCCTCTTGCTAGTTAGCCCGTATTTTTATGTAAAATTTGTACTTCAGTAGATCATCTCAATCATAATATAGTTGCTGGTTTCTGTATCTATCAACATAATTGATTTTTGTGGATGAGGCTTGCTACAGGTTCTAAGCGGGCTATAATGATCGTCTGCATGCAATAATCGGTTTTTCAGGGTGGGGGTCATCTTATGAGGACCGTGTGTAGAAATAAAACTATTTTCGCAAACATGCCTTATAAGGAAATATATGTAAAAATCTAATTTTCATAAGCGCCTCCTTAAGAGGCCCACCGGATTCGGCAGGGAGCTCAACGGCGGCGGATCAGGCGCTAGGACCTTAGTGATGTGGAGACCTCGATGACGGTGGATCCGGTGCGGGGAGCTACGGCGCTAGCATTGGCGGATGCGACAACGATATGTCAACTTGGGGAGCTAGGGATTCCACCGTCCCTGGCTACGGGAGGGGCGTTGGCTGCTGCGGCGGCAACGACAACGGACGACTACAGCCACGATGATGAAAACGACAACGGACAGCGGCCACAACGATGAAAACGGCTGCGACGACGGATGGGAGCTAGGTTTTGGTTTTGGGGATTTTTACTTTTTTCGTGATTTTTCTTTTCGTATGCGGACGACATAACTGACCGCATGCAGAAAGTGATTCTTGCATGAGGTGTGCCGCCCACATGAAAAAAACCGATTTTTATAGACATCTCAGGGTAGACAGACTGTCCAACCACATAGAATAATGAGATTTGACCGCACATGGAAAGAATCGTTCTAAGGACCGAGGGATTATACTCCTAGTGTTTGAACGTGATTGTTGGCAAGTTTATCATCATGGATTGTTTATTTAATTAAAATGATAAGTTAATATTTTAAATAATCTACTTTACAAATAGCTTACACCAAATGGTCTAAAAATGTGGAAGAAGAATTTTTTTTTACTAAATTAAAGCGTGTAGCAAATAATAAATTTCAAAAATCTGAA
This sequence comes from Oryza longistaminata, assembly GCA_009805545.1. Taxonomy (NCBI): domain Eukaryota; kingdom Viridiplantae; phylum Streptophyta; class Magnoliopsida; order Poales; family Poaceae; genus Oryza; species Oryza longistaminata. The sequence continues at coordinate 3,619,262 of CM020186.1, forward strand.
AAACAATATGAAAAGAACAGGGTCTGTGCAGATGAACCAGGTGAACTATTGTGTAGATGAACTAACAAGTGAAAATGCAGTGGGCTTGTACTGGTAGCAGGCATAGCAGCACAGCCTCAACCGATGAGTTTTATAATTGGCATCAATAATGCAATGTATAAACAACTGAACATTCACCTAGAGAAACCAATATCAGATAATATGTGAATCTTTTTAGGTGATGGGCAAATGAAATATGAGGTGCTGTACATTTCCACCCACATCACCGATGCATTTTTGTTTTTCAAACCTTCTGCACAAGATGCCAACACTCTACTTCCTTTTGGGGAAGAAAAAAAAACTGAACCTCCATTTCCTGGAATACGAATTGTTGTTGCACAGCTTATATAAATTCTTGCATTAGCAGAACAAATAAGCTGTAAAGAAATAAGAATTTAGAGATCAAGAGATGAATGCCAACCCACATTATAAAATATCTGGCATCATGTATCTCCTTGTCTCTTCAAAATTGATCAGACTTGTGATCTCATGACACAACGATAGCTGCATCTTTTTTTCTTTTGACAAGAGACGGTACGAGAGGCTCCTACTGTACCATAGCTGCATCCTTGAGATGAATGATAGTAGATATATTTTTCCAAAAGTGATCCCAAAAGTAAATTGCAGCAATTTTTTTTTTGCGGGGAAATTGCAGCAATTTTGACAGAGCTTAGTTGACAAAACAAACATTGATGATATAGGCGTATGACTCAAGAGAAGAACAGATATCATTTAAGCGAGATAAGAATCACCAAACTGGGTACTACTCTGAACACATTTTTGGGCACACGACATTAGCTTAGGGCCTGTTCACTTTGATGCCATTTTCAACCTTACCAAATTTTGGTAAAGTTGACAAAAAAAAAAGTGGCTACATTTAATTTGCTGTTAAATTTTGGTAACTATATAAGAAATCCTACCAAAATTTTGGCAAGTTGCCAAAATTTTGGCATATGCCAAAATTTGGTAAGGTTTTTTTGGCATCAAAGTGAACAGGCCCTTACTACAAGGAGTCAAAATTAAAGATGACAGGGGTACCTTCTCGTAACTTCTCAATAACTGTAAACTCTAAAGACAGATATTTTTTTTACTATTATTGTTGAGCAGGTATATGAAGTACTCTAGGCTCTTTTCTAAGTTTCAGCAGTATAAAGTACCTGAAGAAATATCACATCCCTTCATACGCAAAATACGGAATGCCTTCCCATACGTTGCCATGTTAAGCACAATTTCCTTGTCCCTCTAAAGCCAGGAACTGCAACCAACTTTTGCCAGTTCTGAACTGATAACTGCAGTTTGAAAATAACAAATCTTAAGGTCATGTCCAGTATGCTTCTTGTCTCACCAACAAAAAATGCTTAGCTATGAAGCTATCCACAATTTTTTCCAAGCACATCCACCATGTAAAGTCATTTTGGAGCAGAGAACCGTGCTAGTCAGGCATAAACCGAAACATGGTCAGGCATCTTTCTGACCAAAAAAATACTAATTATCTGCAAGAAGAGGAAGAAAAATGGAGCATTTGTACAACATAGGATAAGACAAAGATACCTTTAGTTGGAATCCATCAGCTGGCAACGATCTCATTGTGTCCCCGTGCGGTCATCTGCCGCCCTCGGCGCCGGCGGCAGCGCAGCTGCGCGTGATAATCGGAACTTCGGTTCTTGAGATAGTTCGGTACTAAATCTTCCGATTAGTGGTGGTGGTGCTTGAGACGGTAGAGATCGACAACGAGGTGGCGTCGACGACAGCGCTGCGACGCCCTTCACCACGACGGATAGATGGCGGCAGGGGAGAGAGTAGGGAGCGGCGGTGGGTGGGGGCCGAGGCGTCGTCGCGAGCCGAGGGCTCTTGACGGCGGTGCGGGCGTGCGGCGAGGGACAGAGGTCGGGGCGGCGTCAATGGATGTCAGGTGCTGTTGGGCTGCGCCTACCGTTGTCCAAGTCCAGCCCAAGCAAGCCCAAAAGGGGAGACTAACAATTATAAAGGCAGCAGCTACACTTGGGGAAGAAATCGAACAGAACATTGGCCACGGCGGCGAACGGTGGCGGCGGCGACCTGGAGGCCGATTGGCTCCTTGTCGATTTTCTTCTCTTTATTTCCTCCTATTTGTATCATCTTGGTTCAGCTACTATAGAGTGTTTGAAAGATAGTTTCTCCTTCCTTCTTCTCCTTCTTCCATCCCACCAACTCTTATCATTTGTGCTACATCTTTGCTGTAATTTGAGTTGAGAGAAGTGGGTTGTTAACAATCTGGTATCAGAGCCAAACCCCTTTTTCTATAAACAAAATCAAACTTAACAAAATTTGACTAAAAAAGTCAAACGACTTATAATATGAGACAGAATTACATTGAAAGTTTATTGTAAAAATAATAATTGGATCATTTAGTATGTAGGAAAAGGAGAGCATTTGTTGCGCATGTGTTTCTGAAAATCATCCGTGAAAGAAATCATATGGCAAATTGGCAATGCATGATCTAAATTTTTCTCCGTTTATCAACCAGTGGGCCAGGCGATTTTATATCTGAATAGAAAACAAAGGAACTCAAACATAGATCTGAATATCTGATATTTCAAAAAAAAAAAGATATCTTCCCAGATGCTTCAGCCAAAAAAGAAAAAAAAGAAGATGTGCCATCCAGGCAACACATGCGTCTTCTCCTGGTCAAGTAATTAAGAAACCTTCCACATCACGCGGGCACAAGCCAATTAAAGATTAACAGTAAAATCGGACAACAGGAAATAGACAATGCAAGTACAAGCTGCAGAAATTCTTCTCGATTTACACCATCTTATTTACATCTAGTTCAACATCTACAAAACTTCATCTGATCCTCTCAGGAGACAAAACCAACCTGAGGAAAAAGTATAACATATCCCTATAGTTCTATCATATGTACATATCAATCTTTCAAAAAAAAAAGAGATTAAAAATTATATTTACAAAGGTATAAATGAATTAGCTATGTCAAATGCTGAAAGATATTAGGCACTTTCAGCATGCTTGGGAACCCTCCAGCAGATGGTGCACACACTTACACCGGAGAACTACAAGCGTGCTACACTACACGAAGGGAATCAGTGACCAAAATACGGTAACTGACATCTTCGCAAACCCAACATCAAGTATAGCACCTGATGTTCTAGCACTCTGAGCGGTGAACTCAACATCATCTTCACCAGCAACATTAACCCCATCTGAGTTGCCTCTCCAAGCTTTTGCATTGAGCCTAAGAACTCCATCTTTATCAACGACAACCACCCGCCGTGAGATTTGAACTACACCATCACCATCAACAGGCACCGGTCGGTCACCGGAGTCGATCAGCACAACTTCATCAGCGATACTGCCCATGCATGCAGCAAGTCGCCCATGGAAGTCAGTTGAGCCTTCGGTGATCTTGATTTCTATGGTTGCCTCCACAGCCTTCGTAAGATCGGAAAATGTCAACATCATCGAGGAGTATTTCGTATCGAATGTCCATGTCTTAGAGACACCCTTTGTATGCAAGGAGGCACAAATAGGATCGTATGCCCAAAAATCTATGCTTAGAATTCTGTCCTCTGATGGTGTTTCACCTTTGACTTTGAGTTGAAATTCGAGTTCAGCACATTGACGCAGCTGAATCGCACGAACAGGGCCTGTCAACACCAAACAAGAATCCTGCATATAAGAGTAAAAATAATAAATATTCATCTTATCTGTGTATAGTAAAAAGGAAATATGGTATCCTATTATGACCATATTCATAAAATATTTCATCGATTCTGTTGATTTGAAAACTTGGTAATTGCTATAACCCATAAGAGCACCCATAATATTCAAGGGCTAAAGGCATTAGAAAGTGTAGAATATTGTGTTTATTCTGCTCTTTTTATCTTAATGCATAAGGCAAATAACAGTTCCTCTTTCACTAGTTTTCATGAACAAAAAAATTAACATATACAAACCACTATATAGTTTCTGCATTAAGCGAACTAGAAATGAAAAAAAAAAAAAGAGTTCCTAGCAAGGGGTTGTTGTACTGCTGTAAAAATATAAAACGGCAAGGAATAGCTCAGTAGGTAAATATAAATCATAATATCATATACTACCAGGCTACCAGCTCTACTGCCTGAAATCTGTTTCAAGCGTTCCAGGAAATGGAACTTTACTGCGCTAGTTTTTAAAATTTGCAATCGATTTTCACATAGTTCAAGAGCCCAATATTTGGGCACTATGTACAATGGCCAACGGGTGAATGTTTGAATGCGATAAATGCTTGGTGGTAGAAGATAATGCTTTAAGTGCTTGAGACTAATTCACAGAAACATAACAAGTGGCATACTGCCAAGTTTCTTCAGAATATACAAATATCACCATTTATCAAACTACTTCATGTTATTTGCCAAATTACTGAGGAGATCTTTCAGAAATTAATTATGCTCATGCTGTTCATGTGAAACAATAAAAATGCAGCTACTGAAATTCGAACTATATTTTGACATGGCATGAGACTAGTATGGTCCCTCAAGAAAATGTTGGCATTAATCCCTTGAAGCAAACAATTCACCCGTTTGGGACTACAAGGCAAGAATTCTCAATTCTGTGTGTACACTAATACAATGTAGATATCATTCTGTGAGTAGTATTCATCGATATCACGAGAGAGAGAGAGAGAGAGAGCCCATTCGATTTGAAAAGAATATGAAGTTCCAAGGACTTGCCTGTGCAGTGCCAGTGAGTCTCTGCGCGTCGTCCCTGTCGCGATTGAAGATGAAATTGCGTTTGTGATCAAGCGAATCGCGGACGGCGATGAAGCCGAACACATCGACGGGCCACTCCAATCCCCCTCTCAACTCGGTTACCTTCCATGAGTAGATCTCCATGCAAGCCATCACCTTCGCGTCGAAAGGTTTGTCGTTGTAGGTGTGGCTCATTGGCCCTCTAGCTACCAAAAAAAAAAAAAAAAAGTGTCACCGAAGGCTCAAGCGATTCGGTGCACGGTTTGCTGCACGCATGGGCAGTATCGCTGATGAAGTGGTGCTGGTCGACTCCGGTGACCGGCGCGGTGCCCATCGATGGCGACAGGCGTCGTTCAGATCTCACGGTGGGTGGTCGTCGTTGACAACGATGGAGTGTCAAGCTCAATGCAAAAGCTTGGAGAGGCAACTCAGATGGGTGGTGTGATGTTGCTGGAGAAAGATGATGCCGAGTTCACCGCTCAGAGTTCTAGAACATCAGGTGCTATACTTGATGTTGGCTTTGCGAAGTTGTCAGTTACAGTCTTTTGGTCACTGATCCCCTTCGTGTAGTTTCTTCCCATTGTGAGTGTGTTGGACCATCTGATGGAGAGGCTTTCCCAGTATATGGATAGGATAATATTGTATCCGGTTTGTTATGGACCTATGGTAGGATAGGATTAGTTTCCATCTCTATCTCTGAGTTTTCTTAAGAGATCCATGTAACCTATGTATATTGACCCTGAGGCTCATACAACGTATCCATGTTACGCAGAATTCCTCTATCCCTATACTATTTCAACATGGTATCAGAGCGGGCGATTTAGGGCTGCCGCTCACCGCTTCCGCTGTCGTCGCCCCAGGGAGGAGCGATCTTGCTCCCGGGGGCGGCCACCCGTTTCACTTTTTTTTTCGCTCATCGAGTCTTCGCCGTCTGCCTCCCCGGATGAGTCAATCTCCGGGCTGAGGCGTGGCCTGTTCGTCGTCTTCGCGTCATCAGGCATGCAACAGTAGCATAAACCTTTCAATTTATTTTTACCGAAACCCTATTTTATTAGCACATGTATTTCCTATTAAATTCCCATTACCCAAATTCATCTGGATCCAATCGATCTCCGCATAAATTTCAAATTCCTGTATCCTTCAAACTAGACAACCAAATTTTTGGCCGACTCTTAGTAAACCCATCTATTCAAATCCCTTTGTTTTACTTTGAATAAGCTCAAATTCCCCATATAAATTTTTTCTCGATATACCATTCATTCCTTTAACCATCCTTTGCTGCTGTTTCTTTCTTCCAAACTCACCGTTGGTTAAGTCCCATTCTCAAAAATATTCTAGAGATAAACATCTATATACTAGTATTGTTCAAGTTCCTCCTCAATTTATAAACATCCCTATTTATTATTTTTTTATAGCTAAAACATACTATTTTAGCCATTTCTCCTTTTCATTTTATCTAAATTCCCTAATTTTTGCCTCCAATGATATTCTACAGTTTTCCTGCAGAGACTCTCCTCCACATTCAAATATCTATTCCTTTATTCAAATACTCCTCCTTTAAAAGTCCCTCTAAACTTCCATTTCCAAAAATAAACCAACCCCTCCCCCACATGTATAGAGTCATGACTACCCGTTAAAATTTATCTCCAAATCCCAAATAATCTCCAAACAAATTCTTTTGAATTTCTTTAGATTCTATTAAAATCATCCCTTCAAAAATTCAGGAAACTCTTCTATTTCTTTTGGGCCGAAATCTCTTCTATCTTAAGATTCAGGAAGCTAAATTGATTAGGTTCCTGCTGATGGAACATGCCCACACGGGTCTGAGTTCTAGACATAACACAGGTACTCGTATTACGGTTGTGATGATTTCGTGAATCTTAAGATATACCGACCTAGTTTTTGAAGGTGCTCATAGAGATATGATGTACGTGCATTCATAAGAGTGAGTGCACGCATGTTTATATGAGCCTCTTTGTTTTTAGAAAACAAATTATCATGAAATTAGGTGTCCCTATGGTCCTATACATTCAATTTTGGAACAGTAAACTTAGAGTCCATTTGAAATTACATATCGGAGTACTATGTAAGTACTAGTAGCATATTAGCAGCAAGACAGAACGGTTTATCGGTGCACCATTTTTTAAAAACAACTATTATAAATTTAAACATTAGATTTATTTAAATATTTCAAAACATTAGTATAAAGAATATGCTAACGAAAACGATGAATTTTTAGATTTTAGGGTAATATACGTTACATACTCCGACTATGATTTAGTCAGGCCGCCCTACGGTGGATCGGAGCACGTACAAATAGTCGACGGCCCAGATTACGCCGAGTAATAAAAAAGAAGAACCCTAGCTGCAAATCTCTTCGTGATGGCGGCGCAAATCAAGAAACCACAGCGGCGTGAGTAGGGATGGAGGCGGAGCAGCGCCGCCGGCGGTGATGGGGACGGAGGCGGGCGCCCGGCGAGGGCGCGGCGAGGAGGAGCACCACCACACACCAGAGCCAGAGGCAGGAGGGCTCGGAAAGCAACCGCAGCAGCGACCCGAAGAAGAAGCCGCGGAGCGGAGATTATGAGGAACCCAACCCTGACGGCTACCGCTCCAAATTCATGGTTTTTTGGGCCGACGAGTGCGGCTTCGAGGATATCAGTACGTTTCCTCGATTTGATTTTTGAGTGGTTGATTGATTTTTTTTAAGCGATGAACCTTGATGGTGA
>CM020186.1:3626781-3657494 GCA_009805545.1 Oryza longistaminata
ATATCTTCCCAGATGCTTCAGCCAAAAAAGAAAAAAAAGAAGATGTGCCATCCAGGCAACACATGCGTCTTCTCCTGGTCAAGTAATTAAGAAACCTTCCACATCACGCGGGCACAAGCCAATTAAAGATTAACAGTAAAATCGGACAACAGGAAATAGACAATGCAAGTACAAGCTGCAGAAATTCTTCTCGATTTACACCATCTTATTTACATCTAGTTCAACATCTACAAAACTTCATCTGATCCTCTCAGGAGACAAAACCAACCTGAGGAAAAAGTATAACATATCCCTATAGTTCTATCATATGTACATATCAATCTTTCAAAAAAAAAAAGAGATTAAAAATTATATTTACAAAGGTATAAATGAATTAGCTATGTCAAATGCTGAAAGATATTAGGCACTTTCAGCATGCTTGGGAACCCTCCAGCAGATGGTGCACACACTTACACCGGAGAACTACAAGCGTGCTACACTACACGAAGGGAATCAGTGACCAAAATACGGTAACTGACATCTTCGCAAACCCAACATCAAGTATAGCACCTGATGTTCTAGCACTCTGAGCGGTGAACTCAACATCATCTTCACCAGCAACATTAACCCCATCTGAGTTGCCTCTCCAAGCTTTTGCATTGAGCCTAAGAACTCCATCTTTATCAACGACAACCACCCGCCGTGAGATCTGAACTACACCATCACCATCAACAGGCACCGGTCGGTCACCGGAGTCGATCAGCACAACTTCATCAGCGATACTGCCCATGCATGCAGCAAGTCGCCCATGGAAGTCAGTTGAGCCTTCGGTGATCTTGATTTCTATGGTTGCCTCCACAGCCTTTGTAAGATCGGAAAATGTCAGCATCATCGAGGAGTATTTCGTATCGAATGTCCATGTCTTAGAGACACCCTTTGTATGCAAGGAGGCACGAATAGGATCGTATGCCCAAAAATTTATGCTTAGAATTCTGTCCTCCGATGGTGTTTCGCCTTTGACTTTGAGTTGAAATTCGAGTTCAGCACATTGACGCAGCTGAATCGCACGAACAGGGCCTGTCAACACCAAACAAGAATCCTGCATACAAGAGTAAAAATAATAAATATTCATCTTATCTGTGTATAGTAAAAAGGAAATATGGTATCCTATTATGACCATATTCATAAAATATTTCATCAACTCTGTTGATTTGAACTAGGAGTAACTTGGTAATTGCTATAACCCATAAGAGCACCCATAATATTCAAGGGCTAAAGGCATTAGAAAGTGTAGAATATTGTGTTCCTTCTGCTCTTTTTATCTTAATGCTTAAGGCAAATAACAGTTCCTCTTTCCCTAGTTTTCATGAACAAAAATTTCAACATATACAAACCACTATATAGTTTCTGCATTAAGTGAACTAGAAATGAAAAAAAAAAAAAGAGTTCCTAGCAAGGGGTTGTTGTATTGCTGTAAAAATATAAAACGGCAAGGAATAGCTCAGTAGGTAAATATAAATCATAATATCATATACTACCAGGTTACCAGCTCTACTGCCTGAAATCTGTTTCCAGCGTTCCAGGAAATGGAACTTTACTGCTCTAGTTTTTAAAATTTGCAATCGATTTTCACATAGTTCAAGAGCCCAATAAATTGGGCACTATGTACAATGGCCAACGGGTGAATGTTTGAATGAGATAAATGCTTGGTGGTAGAAGATAATGCTTTAAGTGCTTGAGCCTAATTCACAGAAACATAACAAGTGTCATACTGCCAAGTTTCTCCAGCATATACAAATATCACCATTTATCAAACTACTTCATGTTATTTGCCAAATTACTGAGGAGATCATTCATAAATTAATTATGCTCATGATGTTCATGTGAAACAATAGAAATGCAGCTACTGAAATTCGAACTATATTTTGATATGGCATGAGACTAATATGGTCCCTCAAGAAAATGGTGGCATTAATCCCTTGAAGTAAACAATTCACCCGTTTTGGGACTAAATGAATATGAGTAAGTTCCAAGGACTTGCGTCGTCCCTGTCGCGATTGAAGATGAAATTGCGCTTGTGATCAAGCGAATCACGGACGGCGATGAAGCCGAACACATCGAGGGGCCACTCCAATCCCCCTCTCAACTCGGTTACCTTCCATGAGTAGATCTCCATGCAAGCCATCACCTTCGCGTCGAAAGGTTTGTCGTTGTAGGTGTGGCTCATTGGCCCTCTAGCTACCAAAAAAAAAAAAATCACCATAAGGTTCATACGCTTAAAAAAAATCATCACCACTCAAAATCAAATCGAGGAAACGTACTGATATCCTCGAAGCCGCACTCGTCGGCCCAAAAAACCATGAATTTGGAGGGTAGCCGTCAGGGTTGGGTTCCTCATAATCTCCGCTCCGCGGCTTCTTCTTCGGGTCGCTTGCTGCGGTTGCTTTCCGAGCCCTCCTGTCCTCTGGCTCTGGGTGTGGTGGTGCTCCTCCTCGCCGCGCCCTCGCCGGCGCCCGCCTCCGTCCCATCACCGCCGGCGGCGCTGCTCCGCTCCATCCCTCTCACGGCGCCGCTGTGGTTTCTTGATTTGCGCCGCCATCACGAAGAGATTTGCAGCTAGGGTTCTTTTTTTTATTACTCGGCGTAATCTTGGGCCGTCGACTATTTGTACGCTGCTCCGATCCACCGTAGGGCGGCCTGACTAAATCATAGTCGGAGTTATGTACGTATATTACCCTAAAATCTAAAAATTCATCGTTTTCGTTAGGCATATTCTTTTATACATAATGTTTTGAATATTTAAAATAAATCTAATGTTTAATTTATAATAGTTGTTTTTTAAAAAATGGTGCAGCCGATAACCGTTTCTGTCTTGCTGCTAATATGCTACTAGTACTTACATAGTACTCCGATATGTATTTCAAATGGACTCTAAGTTTTACTGTTCCAAAATTGAATGGTATACGGACCATAGGGACACCTAATTTCATGATAATTTGTTTTTCTAAAACAAAGAGGCTCATATAAACATGCGTGCACTCACTCTCTTATGAATGCACGTACATCATATCTCTATGAGCAACCTTTCAAAACTAGGTCGGTATATCTTAAGATTCACGAAATCATCACAACCGTAATACGGTATCCTGTGTTATGTCTAGAACTCAGACCCGTGTGGGCATGTTCCATCAGCAGGAACTAATCAAATTTTAGCTTCCTGAATCTTAAGATAGAAGAGATTTCGGCCCAAAAAGAAATAGAAGAGTTTCCTGAATTTTTGAAGGGATGATTTTAATAGAATCTAAAAGAAATTCAAAAGAATTTGTTTGGAGATTATTTGGGATTTGGAGATAAATTTTAACGGGTAGTTCATGGACTCTATACATGTGGGGGGAGGGGTTGGTTTATTTTTGGAAATGGAAGTTTAGAGGGACTTTTAAAGGAGGAGTATTTGAATAAAGGAATAGATATTTGAATTTGGAGGAGAGTCTCTGCAGGAAAACTGTAGAATATCATTGGAGGCAAAAATTATGGAATTTAGATAAAATGAAAAGGAGAAATGGCTAAAATAGTATGTTTTAGCTAATAAAAAATAATAAATAGGGATGTTTATAAAATTGAGGAGGAACTTGAACAATACTAGTATATAGATGTTTATCTCTAGAATATTTTTGAGAATGGGACTTAACCAACGGTGAGTTTGGAAGAAAGAAACAGCAGCAAAGGATGGTTAAAGGAATGAATGGTATATCGAGAAAAATTTTATATGGGGAATTTGGAGCTTATTCAAAAGTAAAACAAAAGGGATTTGAATAGATGGGTTTACTAAGAGTCGGCCAAAAATTTGGTTGTCTAGCTTGAAGGATACAGGAATTTGAAATTTATGCGGAGATCGATTGGATCCAGATGAATTTGGGTAATGGGAATTTAATAGGAAATACATGTGCTAATAAAATAGGGTTTCAGTAAAAATAAATTGAAAGGTTTATGCTACTGTTGCATGCCTGATGACGTGAAGATGACGACGAACAGGCCGCACCGCAGCTCGGAGATTGACTCCTCGGGGGAGGCAGGCGGCGAAGACTCGATGAGCGAAAAAAGAAAAAGCGAAACGGGTGGCCGCCCCCGGGAGCGAGATCGCTCCTCCCGAGGGTGACGGCAGCGCAAGCGGTGAGCGGCGGCCCTAGGTCGTCCGCTCTGATACCATGTTGAATAGTATAGAGAGAGAGGAATTCTGCGTAACGTGGATACGTTGTATTAAGCCTCAGGGGTCAATATACATAGGTTACATGGATTCTTAAGTAAACTCAGAGATAGAGATGGAAACTAATCCTATCCTACCATAGGTCCATAACAAACCGGATACAATATTATCCTATCCATATACTGGGAAGCCTCTCCATCAGATGGTCCACACACTCACAATGGAGAACTACACGAAGGGGATCAGTGACCAAAATACTGTAACTGACAACTTCGCAAAGCCAACATCAAGTATAGCACCTGATGTTCTAGAACTCTGAGCGGTGAACTCGGCGTCATCTTCTCCAGCAACATCAACCCCATCTGAGTTGCCTCTCCAAGCTTTTGCATTGAGCTTGAGCACTCCATCGTTGTCAACGACGACCACCCACCGTGAGATCTGAACGACGCCGTCGCCATCGATGGGCACCGGCCGGTCACCGGAGTCGACCAGCACCACTTCATCAGCGATACTGCCCATGCGTGCAGCAAACCGTGCACCGAAATCGCTTGAGCCTTCGGTGATCTTGATTTCTATGGTTGCCTCCACGGCTTTTGTAAGATGGGAAAATGTCAGCACCATTGTGGAGTACTTTGTATCGAATGTCCATGTCTTAGAGACATCCTTTGTATGCAAGGAGGCACGAATAGGATCATATGCCCAAAAATCGATGCTTAGAATTCTGTCCTCTGATGGTGTTTCGCCCTTGACTTTGAGTTGAAATTCGAGTTCAGCACATTGACGAAGCTGAACTGCACGAACAGGGCCTGTCAGCACCAAACAAGAATCCTGCATATAAGAGCAGAACAGTAAATAATTATTTTGTCCATTAAAGCAAAAAGGAAATTAGGTATCCTATTATGACCATATTCATAAAATATTTCATCAACCCTGTTGATTTCAACTAGTTTGGTATAATGGCCCATAAGAGCACCCATAACATTCAGTTAAGGAACAAGAAAAGCGTAGCATATTGTATTTCTGCTGTTCTTTACATCTTTGGGCATAAGGTAAATAGTTCCTCTTTCCCTGGTTTTCATGAACAAAAATATAACACATACAGCAATCACTGTGAAGAATATACAAAAGATCGTGTAAAAAAAGAATATACAAAAGAAAGCTGTACTTTTCAAAAAGGGCAAGAAATAGCTCAATATAAATAACAAATCAATAAATCTACTGCTGCCTGAATGCTGTTTCCCTCGTTCTAGGAAATAGTGCTTTATTGTTCTGGTTTTAGAACTTTTGGAGTCGATTTTCACCCTCTATCAAGAAATCAACATATTGGTCACTCTGTAGTCTGTACAACGGCCAACAGGTGAATGAGATTAAACGCTCGGTGGAAGATAGTGCTTTAGACTCAAGGTGCGTGTGCCGCACTGACAAATTTCTACAGCACATAAAAATATCACCTGAAGTTACTGAAGTTACTGAAGTTATCTTTCAGAAATTAGTTATGAAACAATAGAAATGCAGCTGCTGGAAATCTGAACCGTATTTTGGTATGCCATGAGATTGTTATGGTCCCTCAAGAAAATGGTGCCATCAAGCCCTTGAAGCAAAGAATTTCACTCGTTCCGCCATTAGAAGGCAAGAATTCTGCGTGTGAACTTTGAAGTAATACACAAGAGAAATTTTACAGTACTTAAGAAAGTACCTTGAGGTACCAGCATTTTACACTAAATTTTGTAGTACCTTGAGATACTTAGTACCTAGAGTTACTAAATTTTATACTACAAAATATGGTACCTTTAGGTACCTTATCAAGGATGGTAAAATTACCCATAATAATGTAGATATACCAAACAGTATTATTTATTCATCGATAGCACAAGAGAGTATTATTTATCACCATATAGGTTATCCAATAACTTGCCTGTGCAGTGCCAGCGAGTCTCTGCGCGTCGTCCCTGTCGCGATTGAAGATGAAATTGCGCTTGTGATCAAGCAAATCACGGACAGCGATGAAGCCGAACACATCGAGTGGCCACTCCAATCCTCCTCTCAATTCGGTTACCTTCCACGAGTAGATCTCCATGCAAGCCATCACCTTTGCATCGAAAGGTTTGTCGTTGTAGGTGTGGCTCATTGGCCCTCTAGTAGCTGCAAAAAAAAATTTAAATATATATATAAAATAAATAAATCCCCATCAGTTCATCGCTCCTCCACTCACAGTGCGTGAAACGAAAAGGGTTGAATTTGAATCAATCGATCAAGTACACAAGATCAAATCGCACAAGGAGAAGAGGAAGAAGAAGAAAAAAAACGTACTTATATCCTCGAAACCGCACACGTCGCCCCAAAAAAGGGAGAATATGAAACGGTAGCCGTCAGGATTGGGCTCCTCGTAATCTCCGGTCCGCGGCTTCTTCTTCTTCTTCTCCTCCTCCTCCGCGTTGCTGCTGCGGTTGATGGCGCCGTGGTTGCTCTCCGAGCCCTCCTGCCTCTGGCTCTGGCTCTGGCTCTTGGTTGTGGTGGTGGTGGTGCTCCTCCTCGCCGCCTCCGTCCCCATCACCGCCGGCGGCGCTGCCTCCGTCTCCATCCTAAGCGATGGGGAATTGGGGATTGGGGAGGGGTTCTTCTTCTTTTTATATAGCTCGACGTAATCTGGGCCGTCGATTATTTGTACGCACTCACGAATCATAGTCGGAGTCTGCTGCCTCCGTTTTGAAAATACAAGGTGTATTATGTTTCTACTAGAATGTCACCAGAGTTATATTTGACCATTGTTTTTTTATAATACTATATATTATCAATGACTACAAAATTAATATTATGTGAAAATATTTTTAAATACAAATCTAGTGATGATGCAAGACATTGAACACATATATTTTTAATTTAATTATTATTAGTACAAATTCCTAAACATTGATTTTGCAAAAGACTAAAAAATATAGAGAAAATCCCTTGTATACCCCTAAAATTTTAGCTATCCCCTGAATTTTGCTTACTTCCTTGTATACCCCTAAATTTGATTTTGATCCCTTCCATACCCCACCTGTCAGTTGACCCATCAAATTTCTATAAAAATGGTCATTTTACCCTTTGGATGAACATAGAAATTTATGAATTAAATTATTGAAAATGTAAAAGCCTCTCGGCACGGAGACTGATTATAGTTATGAGTTCGTTGTGCGATGTATTATTTATCGCAAAAAATATTTTTAGATAATGAAATAAAAAATATGTATTTATTTTTAAAAAAAGTCAAAAAATTAGGAGCATTCAACAAAGATAGGACTACCAATGTCACAATATTTTTTATGAATGCGCCCGATAAAAAAATCTATTGTCCTGTTAAATTTTAAATAAAAAATTTTAATTTATTACATTTGTTTTATTTCCAAATTTATGTCAAAATTTTTGGCACTACTTTTTTGTATCATTAGTTTCATAAAATGCACATACTGTGGCACTCAAAAAAAAATTCAATCATTTTTTAAGGCTATATTCAAACCTAAAGCATCAAGGATAAAAAAGACATTTACAACCAAACGTAATAGTGAAATGATGGAAAATGTAACGGTAGGGGCATAGAAGGGATCAAGTTGAAATTTCAGGGTATAGAAGGGATTGGGTAAATTTCAGGGGTACGAATGGATTGAGTGAGTTTTCAGGAGTACACAGAGAATCAACTCAAAAATATATTATATTTTCAAACAAAATGGCTATTATACTAAATGTACTATTACAAAGTTGAATGGTGGAGGAATTATCTGATTTTATGATGATATTTGAGGGCATGAAGAATTGATTAATGGTTATAAGGTTTAAATGTTGTTTCTAAAAAGTATTATACTAAATTTTAATTCCTCTGTTTTCGAATAATATATATTGTCACTATTTAAATTTAAACTTTCACCACCTCTCATTTTTTTTAAAAAAATATACACTGTGGATACTAGAAAATACTTCCTCCTTCACAATGTAAGACTTTCTAGCAGCATTGCCTACATACATATATGTATTATCAAATAGTGTTTAGATTAATTAACATGATTAATTAACATATATATGTATGTGTTTAGATTAATTAACATATATATGTATGTAGGCAAGGCTAGAAAGTCTTAATTGTGAAACGGATGGAGTATATCACATATATTGAATGTTGCAAATTATAAATACAAATATACACATTTCATTCATCACGATATTACTATTAATTAATTTAGAATCCACTTAGTACCACTGAGTTTTTCGCACTTCTACAATATGCCACTGACTGTATGCCATCGCCGTCCTGAGCCATTAGTTGGCCTCCGTTTGCTGTATTGAAATTTCTCTTAATGACTAAAATTCCCTTTGACTAAAATATCATAGCACTTGTTGACTGGAAACCCTAGCACACCATCCACCCCAAATCAATCTATGCTGTTCTCCTCCCAATGAGCGGCGCCGACTCCCATCAATGGAACGCCGGCCGCCCGGCTCCCTAACGATGCGTGGCCGGCCGCGGCTCCCGACAACGCACGGCAGGTCCGGTCGCCTCCCCATCTACGCGCGCGGGTCGCGGGGTCCCCATCGACGCGCCGCCGCCACCCAGCATCCTGGCGCTTCCTTCCCCTCCGCCCAACCACCTCCCCCACCGTCACCGCGACTAGCCGAATTGGTGAACAGTTGTTAGGAAGAACAGTTGTGACCGTGCACATTATCCCATATGTTCATACTATGAATTGGTGAAGTGAAACTTAAAAACATCCCTTCTAGTTAAGGTGATTAACAGAGGCCCGTTTTGTTGTCTCCTTGCATACAACTTGTGCTTGAATATTTTGATTCATTTTCTAGCTAACAGAACAAATTTTTTTTTCTTCTTAACCCTCTGATTTTGTTGGATTGAATTGGATTGGATAGTTGTCTGAACCATATAGTGTAGAGAATTTATCCTTAGTGAAAACTCTGTGGGCAATATTCTGTTGATATTCAAGATTATACCAAGGATTTATGGATTTTATATGAAATATTGATTGCATCTGTAAGTTCTGTAAAATTTACTCCATGAAAAATTGAACGGGCCAGAACCCGGAGGAAAGCCAAGGCTTGCCGAGCTATTCGAGCTCGGCTCGATAACCTCGTGAGCACAATAACAATGGTAGTCTTGGGCTCGGTTCCAACCTCTAAACGAGCCGAGCTCAACTCAAGCCTGCACCAAACCGACTCCGAGCAGCTTACGAATTAAACATCTTTTCGTTTTTCTTTTCGGCGAAAATCCGAAACCGTAGAGGGCGTACGCGCTTTGAGTTAGAGGCAAATAGGTCTTTTTACAGCACTAACAGATGCTAACTGGATTGTGATGGCACGCGGTAGAGGTTAAAGAAAACCCGATGGTATATTATTAAACTTGACAAAGTCAGTGGTATATTGTTGAAGTGTGAAAAACTCAGTGGTACTGAGTGGATTCTCTCTTTAAGAATAATTGAATCATTTAGTAGCTTAGAAAGCGTTCCCAGGATAATTCATTAGAGGAAAAGAGCAGAAGTAGTTGTGCGTGCGTTTCTGAAAATTATCCAAAGTTATCGAATGTCAATGTATGATCTAATTTTCTCCGTATATCAACCGGCTGGCCAGGCGATTTTTATCATCGTATTGCAAAATACAGGATTTATAAGTAAATTCTAAATTAATTTTCCCAATAAGAAAAGGCACTCAAGCAAACCATACTTTGATTCACCGAGATGAATAAATATGCAAGACCACACCATCTTACCAGAAACAAAGGAACTGAAACATAGATATGATATTTCGAGAGAAACAACATTGATATCTTCCCAAATGCTTGAGAAAAAAAAAAGATAATAGCTCTAGCTGCCGAGACAAAATTGAACCATTGCTTCATTCAATCGGTACAGTCGTACAGATGGGCAAATCCAGGCATCCACACAGCGCATGTATGTGTCTTATCCTGGCCAAGTACTAATTAATAAACCTTCCGCATCACGAGGACACTAGCCAAATTAAACATGGACAACACAATCAAACAACAGGAAATAGCCAATTCAGACAATGCAAGTACAAGCTTCAGAATTCTTATGGATTTACATCTAGTTCAAGAGATGAAACGTTTGCAGTTATTCTTCCTTCAAAAAAAAAAAAAAAAAGAGAAACTTTGTGCAGTTCTTTAGAGTGGTCAACAAATACAAAACTTGATCTGATCCATCTGATCCTCTCAGGAGGCAAAAGAAAAGGCAACCTGAAGAAAAAGTATAACAGATCCCTATAGTTCTTAAAATGTACATATCATCAGCATCAAAATGTTCCAGTCTATTCTTCAGTTACTCAGCATAACCCCAACTGTACTAGATTATGCATTAAACTTTTTTCTTATCATATTCTTTTTATCCACCGTGTCACCGATAAGCCTTAAGTCTGGATTACCGAAGGATTAACAACAGGACCCCTTTCGCGCCTACGGCGTCACGCATTGAACCGATTTCGCAGGCTGATACAGTTTTCAACAACGCCTGATAAGTCGGATCTTCAGGAACAATCGGCAGCGGATTGCCATCCTCATCGTGATAGGCCAAGATGAATGCGGATATTGTGGACCAAGAGTGGATATATTTCCACAAACCTTCCGTGAGTCTTTCGGAAACCTGATTCCTGAAACACTTAGAAATGAACCTACACAATAGAAATAGATGTGTTAGTCAAACTATGTTGATATCATTCGTTTTTTCGTAGACAGGCGCGGATTTATATTCTTCTGGCTTAGCTAGGAAACGGCTACTTTACTCCAGTGATAACAGAAGTTACTGCCAGTACGTAATACTGTATAGTCTTGCTAGTTTATTTTGTCAAGAACTTTGATGTCATGTTCCTTGTATGCTTATATCCTGATTATAATAGCAGTTTTTATGTATATATTCTTAGGCACATGAAAAGTAATGCATATTGAGTTGCAAACCTCTTTACTGGTCTAAGCCGTCTTGCTTCACAGAAAATAACACTCATCAGGGCCAAAGCAATCCTCTGATTGTTCATCACTGTAGTACCCAAAGCTGCATCATTATTATAGCTCAGAATGCAGCGGAAGTAATGTCGCAATGGCTCAGGGCCTACATGGAAACAGCGACTTGAACATGTTTACGACGAAACAAAAGTTAGTACAGTGAAACATCATATATACTGTATAAAATGGATAGCCATGAGTAGAGACCAGAGAGTATTAATGAGCAACAATGTAACTTCATACCTTCCACTGGGAATCAATTTATGATAACTTGCTTCGATTTTTATTTCCTCTGAAGACTGAGCAATAAAATCTGGCGGGGTTTCACCCTTAAAATGGAACCAGGAATGATCCCCTCTCTGGAATGCTATCATGTATCCATTCCTTTCCTTGATCAGTAGCCGGATAGAATGATCTCCTTCCACCAAACGGATGATAAAGTAACCATCGTCAGGCGTGGTGGGGCAATTTCTACAAGTAAATGGTGCCCTCTCAACAGAGTACTGGCGCAATTCGGACAGAAAATCAGTGTAAGTTGTTCCTTTGTCCACGTCCGCAAGGTTGAGAGTAAACGTTTTGATGCCCTGTAATAAGAGATCAGAGCACAAACAAATTACATGCATGTAAGACAAAGATGATTTACAAATAATTTGATTATGTTTCACACAAGAATGACATCTTTCAAGGATAATGACAGTTAGAGAGAATTGAACGTCCAAATGACATCTTTCATAAAAGAACTTGATCTTATTTTAGATCGTCCTCTAGCTGCTCATGTCTCCATTTCTTCCCGATTGTAATCTTCCATGGACATTGGACGATACTACATAACACACCCCTAATCCTCCTGGATCCCCCTGGTGTAGACTCTAAATTCTCCAATTAATGCCTATCCTTTTTCATCCGTACATGCATGTATGCCATAATTGGTTTGCAGCAATGTGTTCTATAAATTCTTAGCCAGCATATGTGAACTAACTGTGCAGATGCCTAGAACAAATTAGCATATAATCGAGAAATTCAGAAACAACATTAATTTGGGGCAGGTTGCAACTAAACTACATCGATCTCACGACTCGGCACAAAATCTGTCTCTTAACCAGCAATCAACACATCGCAACGCAACAGTGCAATGCAAACCTAGTACTCCAATCCAGTTGCAAAGCTACTAGTAGCAATTAGCCATGTCGTCGAACGATTTCACTTTACCTCGAGGGGGTCGGCCTCGGGAGGGCCTGGCACCTCTCCGGCTGCGGCGGCCATGATGCATCTGTACGTCCTGCAAGCGCAAGGGAGGAGAGATCGATCGATGAGTCCTGAAAAGGGGAGAGAGAGAGAGAGAGAGAGAGATCACGCCGCAAACGTTGAGCGCGCGCGATCGATCGAGGCGAAGAGAGAGACCACACCTGGGTGAGCGGCGGTGTCGATCGACCTCGACGACGATGGCGGCGCGGGGAGACGGCCTGATGCGGCGCGGGCTAGGGTTAGGGCTTGTGCGTGCGTGCGGAGCGGCGAGGAATGGAGGCAGGGGGAACCATACCTTACCTCGCGGCGGCTAGCGCGCGG
Source organism: Oryza longistaminata (assembly GCA_009805545.1). Lineage (NCBI taxonomy): Eukaryota > Viridiplantae > Streptophyta > Magnoliopsida > Poales > Poaceae > Oryza > Oryza longistaminata. Next base: position 3,639,522 of record CM020186.1, read on the forward strand.
AAGTCGGGGGTGATCGCGCGCGTGGCCGCCGGAGATGGAGGAGGAGGAGGACGTACGGCTCGCCTCCGGGGAGCTCCTCCGATCGATTCCGCGGCGGCGGAGATCGATCGATCGCGAACTCGGCGATGGGAAATGCGCGTGGAAGAGGTTGGGGGGGAAGGCGAGGAAGAAGCACACGGCGACGAGGAGGAGGAGGGGTTTTGAGGGGGGTTTGGTGCCCGCGCGCGGTTTGGTGCCCGCGCGCACCCGCGCGCGCGGGTGACGAAGAGAGGAAGGAGATATCCTTCCGTGACCCTCCTAATTTTACGTAATTACATTCCAGTCCTTCGCTTGGCACAATAGATGGTCTTTTTTGGTAGTTATATAGGTTTATTGATTGTTTTTCACTTTTTAACTCTGTTGGATTTATTAAGCTAGTGCTGGTGGTCAGTTGTATTTATCGTTCTACTGGTGCATGCATGCATAATTTATTTTACTGTTGCATGAAGTGCATATATATATAACCAGAGGTTAAATCAACATGGAAATGCCTAATAAGCTTTTTTGTTAGAGAATTGTTTGCCGGGAATTTATTTGTCAGTGTTGGGACGGGTAGAACAATTTACCGTTAGCAGCAGTGCTTGCATAAACCGTTCGGTGATTGTAAATCGCTCATAAGTGTTTTTTTTTTTGTGAAAACTGTTGAAAACATGTGAACTTTGATCAGTTCTGTCAAAAAATTGAAACTCACTTTGATTTAATATCTTTTCATCATTAGACCAGTTTACGAAATGGTTTGTCAAGTTGATCCAGCTCGAAGCACCAAATTTTCACAAAACCAAGCGCCTTTTTTTTTGGTCAAATACTGGGAACGCTGGTTATCCGTTACTCCAACCCCAAATTTGGGCACATGATCCTTCTTTAAAAGAAGGCTTCGGGTAAGTTTGATATAGCTGTTGGGCTTAGCTAGTTAGTGGTACGTAAAGCAAGACACATTGTTAGTGTATAAATAATTACTACATGCGTCCTAAAATATAAACATTTTTAGTTATAAATCTAGACAACTGTATGTTCAGATTCTGCTTTATTTTAGGACGGAGGTAGTAAACATTAACTATTATAATTTTGAAAATATATTTACATTTTTTTGTTATCGAAAATTTTATTTTTCTCACAAAATAAACCATTTAACGGTTTTAAAAGCACGTTCACGGTAAATGAAGTATTAGCTCAATACAACCATAGATGGTCAAATCTGAATTAATCCTAAAAACAAATTGAACAATCTCTTATCCAAATTCTCTCCGGGATTAGATTTTTTTTAGAGTAACCATTGGAGTAAGATGCAATAAATGAAGCTCTGCAATTTTTGGGGTTTGTGAGTACTTCTTAGCCCTTTTTTTAGAGAGATTTTCGAGCAGAACTCTATGGGCTTTGGCTTAGTTGGGCTTGGGCCGGTTTAAAGAGCAGAGAACTAGCGACAGCCTACCAAAAGCTTTTCTGTACAACGCATATATACGGATACCGTTATACACACCCCCGTAAGGCTAGTCCTAACCCATGACACTAGACAGTTTCCATAAACTCTACATCATAAAAAAAAAAACTAGTACTAGATACTACTCTTTCAATGCAAACACCATTCTTTCATACTTAAATTTAATGATATTTATGTTACATGATGTCTTGATGTTGTGTAGAAACCATGTCTCATGCAAGACCTGGTTTCATTTTCTTTCATCATTGATTCACTTGTCACATCATCTTTTATCATAGGTGGCAGCTTATTTAATACTATGGACACTATCCTAGTCATTGGGTTAGGAATGATCTAAGATAAAACCACACAAGCATTAACATAAGCTCGTAGAAGTAGGAGACCAGACTATCAGAATAATCTCCTACGAAAATGAGGTCGTGTTGTAAAATTTTAGGATCAATTCCATTTCGCACGAAATCTCATCTTAAAATTTGGTATTCCCTATGTAGGTATTTTTCGACTTGATAGAAACTTTTATGAAGGCATTTTCAACGTGTAGGCAGTTTTGTAGTAACGTGAGAAAACATAACGTAGCATTTGTAGTTCTTCGTTAGCTGTACAGCAGCATAGCAGATAGACCACAGGCTGTTGCTGGACGGAAACTATATATTAGTATAGCCCCAAGTGTATCTATGTTCACGAACAAAAAACCAGATATCATGCACGCATTAACAAAGTTACAGGAAACAATAACAAATAAAATACCAACAAAACAAACGCTGAAATGCAGAGGTTTCCCCGTAAACCTCAGCAAAATGCAGATATAAAAGGCCGCTGCGACACAAGTTCATAGCAAAGATACACCGGGGGAGAAATAAGAAAACTAAAAAAGAGAAGAAAACTATGGTGGTATACAGCACTTTTCAGGGTTGCCCATGACCCAAATATATCCTTCCACCATTGCTGATTCTGCTCCAAGATCTGCACAAGCATCAGTACCCACAAATACATTAACAGAAAATTCACGTAATTAAGTGATCGGTCAAATTGCTTGGTTGAAAGAAGTTTGAAGGTTGACAATCTCAGCAAGAGAGTGTGAAGGTTCTGATTTCCATACCTGCAACCCTAAATAGCGGGTGAGCCCCAATGTATCCCACAAGTGCCTACTTATCAGCATGCCGGCGTTTGTGTCTCCTATGGCCGTGGTTACCGCCATGAGGGGGTCTCTTCGGCTTCTTACTGCTGCATGAACAGAAGGTTTTTCAAACAAGTGACAGACAACACCAGTTCATCGTTGAGGTTACATCAGTAATGGTTTGAATTAGAAATATTTCAACACTAACCAGAATGCTTCCATTAGAAGCCTGTATATAATATAGACAGGGATAGCCAGCAAAGCAGAAGCCTGAAAAGAAAATAATTTTGTTATATGGGCATATATCTACCGCTGGTTAAATTTTCCAAGGGTGCTTACCAGGAACCAAACCAACTCCTTCGTCGCAAGTGATTTGGATACCTCATGTTGGTGTAGGTAATCTAAGATGGTTGATTGCGCCTAGAAAAAACGATAAACAAATGTTGAGATTTTTCTCGCGGATGAAATACTTCTAGTATAGGAGTAAAGTGAACATCAATAAATGTCGTATATCCAAATGGTGTAAATGTAACTATATGTTGGTGCAGTAATCACAATCTAGTTTGAAATGTGACTCTGACTAACATAATAATATCTGGTGGTCAAGGGGATTAAGAACAGAGATGATAATGGAATACTGGTGGAGTACTGACATGAAACACATACTAGAATATCTAGACATTTTAATATAAGGAGATGCAGACCTGCCGATGGTATGTGGTTGCTGATTCAAGAAATGACCCATACACAAGAACTGCTCTTTTAGTATACGGCTTAAGAGTAGTTCTAACTTTCTCAACATGTGGCTTTGTAACCTCAGCAACTTGATCAATGTAGGGTTTGGAGAACTTCTTGGCTTCCTATTGCAACATAGTCAAATGACCATCAATTGATCATATATACCATATACCAGTGCAGCCATCAGAGGAAGATATTCTAGATTCATGAAAGTACTAATGCTAAGTACCTGGAAGTAGGGATCAGCAAACTCTTTAACCTTTGCAACATGAGGTTTAACAGCATCCCTTGATGCCTCATAGACCTCCACGGATTTTGATGAGACCTTTTGTACATAAGGTTCTGTGTTTTTCTTGAGGACAACCAATTTTTCCTTCACTGGAACCCATTTCTTCAATAATTTAAAGTTATATTGTTAGTTGAAGATAAATAAAAAAGTAATAAAAACATAGTCATCGTAAGCTACCATTTTAGCAGTCTCCACATGTGGCTCAGCCCATTTTTTTGCCTGTGCTGATTTTTCTGATGCCTGATGCAGGTATACATGGACGTATGTTAACAGTGGATATATTTAAGGTATGCATTTTGAAATAAAAATAAAAACTGTGTAATGAGGATGCACCTTCTGCAGAAAACTGTTGATAGCAGGTTTTCCATGTTCATTCCAGTGACCAGAGATCACCTCCTACACAACACGACAATGACAATGATAAGGTACTGGGAATGCAAATTACTAGAATGTCAGGTTCATTGCTTGCTGGTTCTGCTTTATTACCATATAATGAGCAGAGTGCGCAGCTAACCAAGGTGGCAACCATGCTCCATGAACCTGTAAAACGAAGGCGGTATAAAATCATGCAGCCATATTTTGTTCGCATAAACCCAAGAGTACATCAAAGCAATATTAGAATAAACTTCAGGATACTTTAGAATGATATACACGTACTGTACCTAGCTTGGAAAAATGTTAACTTTCAGATAACAGCAACAATTTAAAATGCAGTAAGTGCTGGGAGACAAAGAAAATGACTGTGCATTTACAAGGCATGTAGCTCTTGGTCATGTTATGTGATCACTGATCAGCTCCACCAGATGATCATTTAACTTGGAAGTTTAGTTTAGCCCAATAAAATCATAACTGTAATGTAGGATCATTGTCTTCACATTATTGATATTAATTTGCATCAAGTTTAGATGACTGAAAGGATTTTACTAGCAGCTCTACTATCGTACTATCAAGGTATCTTTACCTCTGTCAGCTGTTTTGACTTAGTTGTTGCTTCCAAATGCAGCCTCATCAGTTCCTCCTACAAACATGAAAAATCATGTATGGAATCAAATTCATCATAGAATCATCATATGTAAGTGCATTAATAGTCATCAAACATATCTCACCTCGGCAACTTTCAGAGCACGTTCTGTGCTTTGAAGCTTGCGCTTTTGCTCGTCATTTGCCTTTTGGAGCTAGGTAGGACCAAAAACAAAACAGAAAAAAGATAAGTCCATATGACATGTAGAATGTTATATCTGTTTAGATTTAGTTAACTTTTGAGTGTAGGATCATATCAATCAGAAGACTCTCCAGTTATTATTGATAGACTCAGCTTCTAAGAAAAGAGAACATTGTAATAAAATTTAATGCGCAGCTGTTACATATTCAAGAACAAAATGGAGAGAAATCAGCTAGTCCCTTGGAAATAGGATTGTTAACCTACTACAGAAGTGCATTTAGTTTCTTTGGGGGGTTTGGCTATTTATTTTTGGGGTAGGTGAGGAGGCAAGATGTGTTGCCTGCCGTTGGAAGGTCTTGTAGTAACTAAGGAACGGAGTGGGATAAGATCATAAGATTGCTGCATAACATATTTATGTAGTTACAAAAGACAAACAACCCTGACGAAAATAACTAATACAGACCTAAATAGAATAGTCTAATAGTACAAAAGGCTAGAGTCATCAGTCATGTACTCACTGCGTCAATCTTTGCATTCAACTCTTGCACCCTCTTCTCTGCATCATTAGCTCTGTTCTCCAAAGTAGCTTTCTTGACACTTTGTGCTTCAGCATCCTTCTTGAGCTTGTCAATCTAGAATAGAAAATATTAGAAACCACAACCTAATAAGTGGTAAATTTTAATTTATCATGAACATTCTATGTTTTGCACCTGCTTCTCAAGCTCAACAGCCCGAGCGTTGGCCTTGCCAGCCTGCTCCTCAGCAGCCACAGACCCCTTTGCCTGTAAATGGATCAGATAGTGATACAATAAATTTTAGCCCATAAAGTAATGTTTCAGAGGCAATTCCTTCAGCATATAGTACTTCATACCTGGAGGGAAGTAATCTCGCTCTGCAGAGAAGCAATCTTCTGTGACTTCTCCTCGATGAGCTTCTCCAACTTTGCTATGCTATCATCCTTAGCCTTCAGTTCCTTGGATCGTTCTGAGATTCCTGATTCTATAAGATGATCCTTGGGTTATTGGAAGAAACATTATGTGCAGCATGCATTTTGGTTAAATCAAATACTAACCCACTATGCAAAAGTTCTGAAGTTTGTTTTGCTTGATTCAGAAACAGTACTACCAGTCTACCACAAAAAGATGTTATTCCCAATTCGGTACATAGCTTTAACTCTAGACGGTACAAGCTTTTTAAGGCCATTTATAACCCTATAATTACACAAATTATTCCAACCAAAGCATGAAAAAATCATGACAGGCTTAAAGTTGTTGTGGTATAAATAATTACAACCATTGAATGCTGAACCACGAAAAGGTAACTTTAAGCAAAGTAAAAGAGTAAAACGCAGTTTCAAAAAGGATAACACAGTTTCAAACGAGTACGCAATTTTTTTTTTAAAAAAAAAGAGACAAAAGGATCAAAATGCTCGCAACTGGAGTATATATCATATCGATCAAGAAAAAGTTCAAATGAGTAGCAAGTAGAGTTATATATCATATGGCGGATAAAAAGAGGAAAAAAAATGAAACAACCAGGAAAATCTCACAAACAACAAGCCACTTGATCAAATTGGGCACTTGTCACCAAGCAACCCAACACCGCCAATCAATTGATCACGTAAATACTAAACCCCTTATAACATGGATCCCGCAAAGCTCGACAAATCTAACATCATCTCGCGATTCACGTCGAATTGGCCCCCTAAACCCCTCGCTTCGCTCATCGCGGAGCCACCAAATCCAGCGAAAGAAAATCAAATTACCCTACCTCACGAGCACCAAATCCAATCCAACCCACCCAAATCCCCCCACCGGAAACCCCAACGAGCCACCCCCACCTCCGACTCAACCCGATGAGATACACCAGCACGGCACGCCACGGCACTTACCTAGGCCGGAGATCTTATCCCTCAGCTGCTGCAGCTCCGCCCTGAGCGCCACCGCCTCCGCCTCCTCCTTGGCCCTCTCCACGATCCCCTCCTCCACCTCCACCACCGCCTCCGCCGCCTCCTCCTGCGCCGCCACTCCCGTCGCGATCACCAGCACCACCGCCGCCGCCAGCAGCAGGAGCAACCTCGAGATCCTCCCCATCGCCGAACCCCCTCCTCCTCCTCCCAACCCCAACCCGCCGCCTCCGGTTCGCCGCCGAGCCCGCGAAGACGACGACGACGACGAAGGCGAGTAGTGGCGGAGAGTGCCCCGGTGCGCGTCGCGTCGCGTTCGTTAGGACTTAGGCGCTGCGAGGCTGCAGATTTTTTTTTCCCTTTTTCTCCTCTATTTTTCCCCTTTTTTTTCTCTTTTTAACCCGCGACGAAGACGAAGCCACGGGAGCACGTGACCTGGCACGTGGAGCGGGGGAGCGGCGGCACACGTGGCGGGTCGCGGTTCGTGCTGCCGCGTGGGTCCACGTCACTGGCTGAGTCACTGTGAGGTGGGTCCCACCGAGGCCTATCGTGAAGGACAGGTGGCTGGTGGCGACGACCCGGCACGCATCGAAGGGGAGAAAAATGTTTTTCTTTTCTTTTTTTTTGTTTTTGAGAAAAGGAAATTGATTTCGAGTGTCCGTACAAATGTCCGTGTTCTACAGATTCTAGAAAGCGTTGTGGTAGGCTTCCTAATTCTAACCATCGCTTTTATGGTTGGGTTGGGATTAATCTTAAATAATCACCTGCAATACCTAAAAATGAAGTACTAGTTTAATCGCTACGATTTGGATTAAGGGATTCGAAGTTGATCATGCAAAGGTTTCTCCGGTCTTTGAGGGCAATGCAAAGATCCATTTCCTTGATTTCCCATTCTGCACACCAGACTGATGTCCATATTATGTTAGGGAGTATCTGATTTCTTTTCTAATTTTAGATTTCACACTTCCCAATCTAGGAGTACTAGGCTGTGCGTTTTCTGAAAAAAAAAATCTATATAAGTTTTTGCGGGGATACTGTTCTAAAAGGCTTTTTTTTACTTTGTAGCATTAATTTATCCACTTATACCTTCAAATAACTATAAAAAAAATCAGAAAATCCATCAGTTCGTCAATTTCAGCTGTCTCAAACTGCACAAATACGCTGAATAATTCCCAAAGCCACTAGCTACTGATGAAGGAGTAGCTGAATCTTTGACATAACTGATGAATCTTCTCTAAACTGATGAGAAAACATAACTGCAAAAAAAAAAAAAAAAAAAACGGTGGAATGACTGACAGTCTGACGGCAACCATAAATGGGATCTTGATCCTCTGATGAAGATCGGACCGTGGTGGGGTTACGTTGGAATTAAAGGTGAGATCAGGGTTGTTGCAGCAGTTACTACAGTCTTACTGTTACAGAGGGGTTAGTTGGCGAGTAGCTCAATCGTCGGCCATTCTTTTCTTCTTGCGATGGAGAAATTAAGGTGAGGGTTCAATTTTCAGTGGCAGGAAAGATTAAGCACTTGCTTACCACTCAGTGGTTGCAATCTTTTAGACTTTGAGACGATTATCTGATGGTGGGCTATCAATGGGTGTGTTTAGTTCACGTAAAAATTAAAAGTTTGATTGAAATTGGAATGATGCGATGGAAAAATTAAAAGTTTGTGTGTAAAAAATTTTTGATGTGATGGTAAAGTTGAAAATTTGAAGAAAAAGTTTGAAACTAATCAAGGGCTATATCCGTGTTCTTTGTCGACTTCTTTTTGCTGCCGGATTAATTTGACCTGTGTTTCCATGCTTTTGGGTGGAGAAGACGGACAAGAACAGACTTGGCACTTGGCAGAGAGAGAAGAGAAAAATGAGACGTTTACATGTGTACGAATGGGCGGAGGTGCGGAGAAGATGCACACGCACGGCTACTGGGTGTTTTCCGAGTGTAGTTTTTTTTTTCTAGCCACGTGAGCTGGAAGGCAAGGATTTCCGGTGCAAATACTGCAAATCTTCATGAATCATGAATTCACCGGTGAAACAACAGCGAGAGTCTACGGCTTGCTTGGCGAGTCCGTCTTGTGGCATCACAATTGTCACACCATTAAGTGTTAACACGACGTGAGGGAAGAAATTCTGAGAGGTACCGAAGACTATTAGTGGTTGAGCGTTTTACAGTGAAAATGGGTTTGGGATATGATTTCTCACCCCTTAAAGGGTAAGCTTCAATCTTAGCCATCCATTCATCTCACTCCATTTTATCATATCCCTCCATTCATTTCTATTTCCCATCCCACCTCTCCTAACCTATTTTCCAAACACACCCCTAGGTGTTGGAATTTACGCTCTCATCCAAAGTCATTATATATCTGCTCCTGTTTACAATAATATACTCCCTCTGTCCCAAAATAAATCCAATACTAAATATGAAATACGGGTAAGAAAGAAGGGGTGAAAGATCTTATGACCCTCTTTAGGGAGCTTCTAGCCACCACAATTTCTTCCAGAATTTTCAGGTCCCCTTCAAATTCTCAACTAGATTAAGAGATTTATAAAATCCATAAAATAAACTAGAAGTCATATAAACTAGAAGTCATAAGTTAGGAAACCCAAACTTTTCATATTCTAAAAAACTAGCTACCAATTATTTATTTAGAATCATTAAGCTTTCCCAAACAGATTAGGCGTCTTTGTTGCTTGAAAGGGTTTACAAGGATGCACAATAAACTCACAATGGGCCATCATGTGCGCGTCCTAAGCACACGCTTGGTAGAGGCCGCAGGCCCAGCAAGCCGCATCCCACGTGGAGTACCCACACAATGCCCACTTTTCTGGGCCCCCAATGTAATAAACCGCGTCAGCCTCGCTGGGCCTTAACTGGGCCGGATCCACTCAAACTGGCTAGAAGAGTAGGAGTACTTAATTTCAGCCGAAATTTTGACAATTACCTTTCGCAAAACTTAAGTAAACCGTGTCAAAAACTAATTTCAGAAATGGGCCGTGACCTCAGCGTCATTAGGATTGGCACTAAGCTAAAACGTCTCAGCGCCATCGTCGTTGGCGTTGAGATTTCATCCGAGGTGGCACGGTAATGGAGCTCAGCGCCATGTGTCGAGGCGCTGACGTCTGATCTCAGTAATAAGCCATGCACATGACACTTAAGACATGATGGGAGGCTAACCCAGTGGAAGCACCCTTTAGTTTTAACATGCAGGTTCCTGGTTCGAATCACATCACTGTAGCCATTTTAATACACATGAATGCTGGTTGTATTAATATCTCCTCTTTTTTTAGGTTTTTTCTTTCCTGTGAAAAGCACATGAACATTCAAAAGAAAAATAAAAAAGCAAGTTCAGAGAAACAATTATTAAAATGAAGGTAACAGGAATCGATCCCTTGCCCTTTCGATAGCACTTGCGCTACCCTACCACTAAGCTATCCATTCTTCGTAAAACTTGCATCCAGCACATATTTTTAAAAGATAGAAAGGTCAGCGCCAGCAACTATGACGCTGAGCTCGCCATACCTAACTAATTTATGCCACCACGTCGGATGGAATCTCAGCGCCAATGGTGATGGCGCTGAGACGTTTTAGCTTAGCGCCAATCTTAATGGCGCTGAGATCACGGCCTATTTCTGAAATTAGTTTTTGACACGGTCTATTTTTGAAATAAGTTTTGTGGAAGGTCCATTTGTCAAAATTTCGGTAATTTCAGCCCCATACTAGCCCATTCCAAAGCCTAGGACGAGTCGGTGGGCCCCACGTTCTGACCGGGAGGAGACGCCGACGACGACGACATGGGTCCGTACGCACTCGCACGATCTCCCACGCACCTCCCCTCCAGCTTTGACCACACACTCACACAGGTAAGAGTAAGACATATTTTTAAATCTAAAAAAATTATTTTTATAGATATATTTCTATCAAACAATTTATCCTTTTAATAACTTTCTCAGATTTAATGCATGACTCTCTGTTCTTCCACACAAGACTGACTACATATGTATCGAGAAATGTAAATATTAATAGATCACTTGTTTACGAGGAATGACTAGTAGCATGTTTAAATGAATAATAAGTATAATTACTTATCCTTAGTCTATGTGCCAAGATGAAATATAACTATCAAAAGTAGATGGAAGGTGTAATAGTTAGCTCTTTACAATTAATATAGGATCCACTTGTCTCTTTTATAGAGTTTCTTGCTGTGTTCAAGCCGACTGTAAGTTTACAGCCCACTTCTTCTCTCCTCCACCTCAGTGTTTAGCTGGCTTACAGCCTACTATTATACTTATATATACTTGCTATAAGGTAACCCAGGCGATTACCATCCCCCGCTAATCCTAATCACACCCTTAATCCCGCGCTTAGAAAGATGGTTTAAGTTTCGCGAGGCGCGGAAGCATCGCCACCGACTCCCTAAACCTCGTGACCCCCCAAACTTCCATTCCCCTCCCGATTGATCTCCGCCTCGATCCCCCCCGACGCCGCCATATGGAGCTCACCGCCGCCGCGTGATGAGCTGCCCCGGTCGCGATTGCTGGGCTCCGCTGGTGATTCGTCGGCTGGATCTTGGAGGTTTTTGATCCCCATTATTCAAGCTGGTTACTCGGGTGGGTGGTTTCTTGAGGCTGGTGCGTGGTTGCATTTCACGGATTTATGAGTTCTTTTTTTTATTTTTATTTTTATTTTGTTATTAGTTTGGGGCTTGTTCTTTCGTTGTTTGCTTCACTTGGTGATTTGATTCTTGTGGTGCTTGCAGGGAAGACAAAAAGGGGAGGGAGGTTTTGGATTAAGGAAAGGGGAAGGGGATCTTCTTTAGCATCGATCGGATCCTCTCTGTTGGGATTTCGAAGCTTCTGCGCTTCCACGGATGGATTTCTTCAAGATCAAGAAGTTGGGGAAGGCCCGGAAGAGCGGCGGGGGCGGGGGAGAGGTTGTTGAATCAGAGGAGGAAACCAAGGCTGGGAACAATGCGGCTTCCGATGAGCAGAAGGGCAAGATCTTGGAGGATGATCCTGCGGCGGCAGCAGCCGGTGCGGGTATGGATGCAGATGCAGGCAATGGGGCCGTGGAAGGGCAGGAGGAGGATGATGACGATGACGATTTCATCACCAATGAGGTGAAGCGCAGGCTCAAGGAGTTGAGGAAGAACAGCTTCATGGTGCTCATCCCTGAGGAGGAGTGTGCTGAGGTGGAGGAGGATGGGGAAGAGGAGGAGGAGGAAGGGAGTAGCTCCAGGGAGTGGATGGAGTCCGACGTCGGCGACGGGTTCCCGCTTTGCGGGTTTGATTCGCTCTATGAGAAGTACTGTGAGAGGATGGCGGTGTTCGATAAGATGATCACGCAGCTTCTCAAGGATCCAGGTGAAATATTTAGCCCGCGGAGTCGTTCTCGTATGGTTGATTGTACATTTTGCATGTCTTAGTTGAATGCGAAACCTAATGTATATTCATGTTAACCACTTGGTCTTAGATAACCCCTCTGTTATTGCCGTTCATTTGTTTGTGGGACATTAATTGGCCATATGATTGCACGTGCGTGCATGGTATCGATTTTAGTACATATATGATACCATAGATTATATAAATCTAAATGACTGTTGAATATCATACACTTTTCCATTCCTTATGTGATGAGTGCATAACTACCATATGAGTGTCATATGCTTCATATGGAGATTCTTATGCTAATTGATGGTATCATTTTGTATGATAATAAATTGTCGTCTTCCGTAGGTAGTTATATTCTGTTAACCAATTTCAGCATTTTACTGGCCAACAGTTCCTGAGTAATGTTTCCTTTATGCATACATCAGTGCCTATTAACTTTTTGTCGGACTTGAGAGTTCCGTCTTTTCCTTGTGTAGCAAGGCTACACTTATGCATACACATTTGCTTACCTAATCAGACAGTTTCTTTTGCCGTGCTATTCTATAAAGTCTCAACAATTTATCCTTTTTAATGATTGATAAACAAACTTCCTAGGGTCCTTCAACATCTCAAAAAAGTCGCCTAGATCAGCATCCAAATTGGCGTCAACCCTGCGCAACCTCTCTTTCAAAAGGAGGGATGACCTCCAGGAGGACTGCGAACATCTTCAGCAACAGCAGAGCGAGGATGATCCCTACCAAACACTTGAGACAGCATATGTTGGGCATGTTTCTTTAAGTTGGGAGGCTCTTCATTGTATGTATGTGCACCTGAGTCTGATACTCGCAGCTCAACCTGATAATCCCACCACCTACAGCTGTGCTGCTCAAGCATTCCAGCAGTTCCAGGTTCTATTGCAGAGATTTGTTGAGAATGAACCATTTGAGCAAGGTTCACGGGTTGAGATATATGCACGATCTCGGAGTTCCTTGTCGAAGTTACTTCAGGTCCCTACTTTTCAAGGTATGATTTTTAGGTTTGCATTCTTTAAACGAACATAGCCCATCATTTGACAATCGGATATCTTTCCGTGGGCGGTACAATTCACCCTTAATCCTCCTGGCAGCTTATTGACTTTTTTTATTTTCTAGAAAATAATTATATCATTGGATTGAGTTTCTGTGTAGCATAATAATTCATTGGATTTTGTTACCTGATGTTTCTTTTAATCAAATAATTTCTCTGCACGTTAGTTTCTTTTACAAAGCCATTACATTTGTTTGGTTGAAATTGTGTCTATTGAACTTAACTTCTGATAGATTGCCCAGTGACAAAGCCAGCAAGATGTACGTACCGTTTTGGCATATGAAGTAAAAAGCTCTAGTAATTATAGGTAGGTACATTGGCATACTCTCAGAAAAAAAAAAGATACATCAGCTGTACACACTAATGCCTCATCTGGCAAGGCCCAAATCTTAGTTTAAATTCCTGGTCCATCTCTAGGGATGGGCTGGGATTTGGACATTGCCAAACAAGGCCTAAGACACCATGGTTTACCATTGGTAACATGTCCAGAACGACCTACTATGCAGTTCTGTAAGTACCAGTTACTACAGCTAGGACCTAAGCACATTGAAGATATCATGCGGTAGGATGGAGACTTCTGACAATTTATGCATATTTTTCCTACCTGTAGGTTACTCCTGTGCAACACAAAGTACTGCATACCCTTTTTTTTGGTGATTGGATTGTCACGTGCTTGATAGATTGACCTTTATTGTTGCTCTTACATCTTTCATCAGGTCAACTTAATCTATTTGCTTATCCAACTAATGACATTGTTTAGTACATGATTTCACAATACGTTAATTTGGTGCTGCTCTTGGGTAGGTCCTTGGTGATAAGCTATGGTACTAATATGCATTTAAAAATCAAATGTGTTGACACTAATGTTGGAAAGTTATAAGTGTATGACTGGGGCTAGATTCAGTTGAGAGCTTTCAGCCTTAGATGTTTAACTCAAGATAAGTTTAGGATCTAGAACATACTATGCATTTGTCCGTACAGTCGATATCTCAGTAACTAGCTGTTGTGCCGGATGATAGTTTCTTTTTTAAATCACACTTATGTTTAGGATCGAAAACTTTCAGCTACTGATTAACAACTTGCGGTTTATGGCAATGTCTCCCAGAAGTACAATCAAATTGGTAATGACTTAATATTGGTATCATATCTACTGTCCTAATTATGATGGAAATGTTTAAGGGCCATTAGCCCATTATAGGAGATATATAGATCTTACATCATGTTTATCCACATCAGCATGTTTGTCACTTTGTCGTATTAAACGACATGCAGATACTGCCCTGGACGTAGATTATTTTAACTTTTAAGTGTGACTATCTTTGGCTTTGGCATTGAATAGCCTAGACATTGCACATGCTATAAGCCAATTTGGTCTGCTGTACATTATGGCACTATTAATGGCCAGTATTGCACTACCATTGGATCTTTTTTCCTTTCAATTCTGTTTCACATTTCGTCCCCGACCATGAAAGATATTAACAGCAGTCAGATTTATAACATCATTGAGTAATTATGTGAATATGGCAACACCTGAACACTATATGTATCCAAGAATTAAGAGCCACATGTTTCGTACTGTTGATTTCTGCAACATGTGCTCAACCTGTGACTGAAATGGTGTACACAAGCTTTAAGAGCATTCTTTGCAAATTTAAGATGTGTCAGAATGCCATGCCCATAAACTTCCTCATTTATTCCATAGGATTTTGAAAGATTTCTGTCAGTCTAGACTCACAGCAGGACTTGGTACAGGTATAAATTGTATTACCTAGATGTAAGCTAATCGGTTGGTTGAACCAAATCTTGTTTAATGTGATGCTTAGTACAAAAAAAATCCCTAAACTCCCCAAAAGATTTCCTTGCATCAGATTTTACTTTGGTCTACCAGCAAGGCAGTAAGTTCTGAATGCAATAAACACTGTTCTCTTCTGTGGGGCCATGGCTTCACTTTTGCTTTTGTTACAGGATTTTTTTTCTTTTATGTTTTTGCTTTCATTTGAGAACTGGGTTCTCTAAACACAATTTTTACACGACTCTGTTAATTAATGCCATTCTTGTTTTTAATTAATATATTTCTTTTCATTTTTGTATTCTCTATACAGTTGCAGATGGGAAATATAATGCTGAAGATCAAGTGGAACCTTCAATTTTTGCATCTGACCTCATCAAATTATTAGAGGAGTCTATCATGACTTTCCGTCTTTTCCTGAAAAAGGACAAGAAAAAGAATAGTGCCCTCATGAGTGTTCATAGTCATACTGGAAGCTCGATTCAACAAGTTCAATCCTCTCTTGATAAGGTAATATCTTGTTCTTATATGCGGCTGATTGACTAAAAAAACCTCGAGCTCCTTGATTAGGTTTCTTTAGTTCATATCTGCTGGGTGCTGGTTATTCAGTGTCTCACGGGGTAGTTTTATATTTGATGAAACAGGGTAATTTTATATTCATTGTTGCCAACTTTTATTAGCTTGGTTTTCATATGATATCTTTCTGAAATGTGCTAGTAGTATAATCACTTTTTCCTCAAATAGATCTGATGTTTGTCTCATATGAAACAAAAACTCCGAAAGTTATTTGCATGGATATGGTATTTGTACTTGCACATGGTGGTTGAGTCTGCATGCCTTCAAGATTTCTTTACAGCATATGTAACCAAACGTGGCACGTCGAGAAATAAATGCCTTATTACTAATGCAGCATCTATTCTTAGCAACGTGAGCCCAATTAACTGATTCGATTGTTCACACGCTCTCTCAGTCTCAGATCCGTGTATATCTACAGTTTATGTCTTTATGCGACTCTTTGTTTCTAATGGATCCCTCCAAACCTGCAGAAGGAAGTGAAAGTGAAGGAGCTATTCAAGAAGAAGAAAGGATGGAAGAGCAAGACCTGGCCAGCCACAATGGAGGAAGTTCAGCTGCTTTTTGCCTTAATCGACATCAAGGTTGTGTCAAGGGTCCTAAGGATGGCGAAGCTCAGCAAGGAGCAGCTCCTGTGGTGTGAGGAGAAGATGAGCAAGCTGGATCTCTCCGACAACAAGCTGCGGCGCGATGGATCCCCAATCCTGTTCCCCTGTTGACCCATCTAGTGCCTGAAGCACTGCAAAATGTGGCATCTGCTACACTTTGAATACTTGATAGCTTAGCTGTTGTATGAGCTGATAGCATTTGGCCACCCTATTATATGTAAATGCCTTTAGGTTTAAATGCTCATACTAAAACGATACCTAAGAAGAGTTGCTGCTAGATCCCCAATTCTGGAGCCTGTGTTTAGCATGAGGTTTTTATGCAGCATAGCAACATATGGAAGCAAGACAAATGGTTAATCAGAAATCACCAAGTAAAATCCTACTTCTGGGCATAAGTTGCAAGCTGTGTCTGAACTCTGAAGCTACTGGAGCAATGAGATTGAAGCAGGTAGCTTTAAACTACTCAATCTCCACATGCAAAGAACTTCAGTGTGTTTGATTGCAACCTGCAAACTGAAGTGAGATCTGCTCAATTTTCTGCAGTGCTTTCTCTGAATTTTTAGGTAGGTGTTGTACCTCTCCCTTATCTTTTAGCACTTGGCTTCTGCAAGGATAAACCTGCTGCTCGTGCAAGCACGCACGTATAACTCTGCAGAAAAAATCATAGTGCACCATGATGCAACTTTAGAACAAGTGACATGTCTTCCTTCCCGTACACGGCGTGTGAAAAGGCCTATGCCTCTTGCCATGCATAAATCTTTCCAAATGTTTTACTGAAATTCTGATAAGCTAAAAATTAACATTTTCGAAGCCTACAAATTACAGTGAGTTGCATCACTTATGAGTTATGACCATTACCTTAACGATCGGTTTCATGAAAACTGCTCGGTTGTCATGAAAGAGAATTGGTTTGTGAAGTCCGAGCGATTTTTTAATTGGTTTCCTTATAAAAGTTGTAAGTTTTTACTCGATTTTCGATAAACTGATAGAAATTGTTTTGTCTTTCGAAAACGATAAGGTAAATCCTGCCTGCGCTATTAATCTCCACAAATGGATCTATGAACTTATGGACCAACACTATATTGCCGTGTGGACCCCAGAAAGTCAGTTACTCAGTTGAATAATCTAGACTGGTGAGCCCCATTTGCAAGTGAAGAGTCCGAATGTTCTGCATCAGCAGCATGTAGCATCAGGCCAAGTCCATGAGCACAGCAAATGGCTGCTGCCACTAAATTCCTGCTGCCACAGCCATCAATGGTGGGGGTCATCAATGTGTTGTGGTTGTGAGCTTGTTTGTAAGCAATGCAAGGCAAACTGGCCATTCACTGTGCCCTGCAATTTATGTGCCATAAAACTTGCACTGTTGCAAATCTCTCTCTCTCTCTCTCTCTCTCTCTCTCTCTCTCTCTCTCTCTCTCTCTCTCTCTCTCTCTCTCTCTCTCTCTCTCTCTCTCTCTCTCTCTCTCTCTCTCTCTCTCTCTCTCTCTCTCTCTCTCTCTCTCTCTCTCTCTCTCTCTCTCTCTCTCTCTCTCTCTCTCTCTCTCTCTCTCTCTCTCTCTCTCTCTCTCTCTCTCTCTCTCTCTCTCTCTCTCTCTCTCTCTCTCTCTCTCTCTCTCTCTCTCTCTCTCTCTCTCTCTCTCTCTCTCTCTCTCTCTCTCTCTCTCTCTCTCTCTCTCTCTCTCTCTCTCTCTCTCTCTCTCTCTCTCTCTCTCTCTCTCTCTCTCTCTCTCTCTCTCTCTCTCTCTCTCTCTCTCTCTCTCTCTCTCTCTCTCTCTCTCTCTCTCTCTCTCTCTCTCTCTCTCTCTCTCTCTCTCTCTCTCTCTCTCTCTCTCTCTCTCTCTCTCTCTCTCTCTCTCTCTCTCTCT
>CM020186.1:3657519-3691443 GCA_009805545.1 Oryza longistaminata
GTCTGTTAACCAATTTCAGCATTTTACTGGCCAACAGTTCCTGAGTAATGTTTCCTTTATGCATACATCAGTGCCTATTAACTTTTTGTCGGACTTGAGAGTTCCGTCTTTTCCTTGTGTAGCAAGGCTACACTTATGCATACACATTTGCTTACCTAATCAGACAGTTTCTTTTGCCGTGCTATTTCTATAAAGTCTCAACAATTTATCCTTTTTAATGATTGATAAACAAACTTCCTAGGGTCCTTCAACATCTCAAAAAGTCGCCTAGATCAGCATCCAAATTGGGCATCACCTGCGCAACCTCTCTTTCAAAAGGAGGGATGACCTCCAGGAGGACTGCGAACATCTTCAGCAACAGCAGAGCGAGGATGATCCTACCAAACACTTGAGACAGCATATGTTGGGCATGTTTCTTTAAGTGTGGGAGGCTCTTCATTGTATGTATGTGCACCTGAGTCTGATACTCGCAGCTCAACCTTGATAATCCCACCACCTACAGCTGTGCTGCTCAAGCATTCCAGCAGTTCCAGGTTCTATTGCAGAGATTTGTTGAGAATGAACCATTTGAGCAAGGTTCACGGGTTGAGATATATGCACGATCTCGGAGTTCCTTGTCGAAGTTACTTCAGTCCCTACTTTTCAAGGTATGATTTTTAGGTTTGCATTCTTTAAACGAAACATAGCCCATCATTGACAATCGATATCTTTCCGTGGGCGGTACAATTCACCTTAATCCTCCTGGCAGCTTATTACTTTTTTTATTTTCTAGAAAATAATTATATCATTGGATTGATTTCTGTGTAGCATAATAATTCATCGCGATTTTGTTACCTGATGTTTCTTTTAATCAAATAATTTCTCTGCACGTTAGTTTCTTTTACAAAGCCATTACATTTGTTTGGTTGAAATTGTGTCTATTGAACTTAACTTCTGATAGATTGCCCAGTGACAAAGCCAGCAAGATGTACGTACCGTTTTGGCATATGAAGTAAAAAGCTCTAGTAATTATAGGTAGTACATTGGCATACTCTCAGAAAAAAAAAAAGATACATCAGCTGTACACACTAATGCCTCATCTGGCAAGGCCCCAATCTTAGTTTAAATTCCTGGTCCATCTCTAGGGATGGGCTGGGATTTGGACATTGCCAAACAAGGCCTAAGACACCATGGTTTACCATTGGTAACATGTCCAGAACGACCTACTATGCAGTTCTGTAAGTACCAGTTACTACAGCTGGACCTAAGCACATTGAAGATATCATGCGGTAGGATGGAGACTTCTGACAATTTATGCATATTTTTCCTACCTGTAGGTTACTCCTGTGCAACACAAAGTACTGCATACCCTTTTTTTTGGTGATTGGATTGTCACGTGCTTGATAGATTGACCTTTATTGTTGCTCTTACATCTTTCATCAGGTCAACTTAATCTATTTGCTTATCCAACTAATGACATGTTTAGTACATGATTTCACAATACGTTAATTTGGTGCTGCTCTTGGTAGGTCCTGTGTGATAAGCTATGGTACTAATATGCATTTAAAAATCAAATGTGTTGACACTAATGTTGGAAAGTTATAAGTGTATGACTGGGCTAGATTCAGTTGAGAGCTTTCAGCCTTAGATGTTTAACTCAAGATAAGTTTAGGATCTAGAACATACTATGCATTTGTCCGTACAGTCGATATCTCAGTAACTAGCTGTTGTGCCGGATGATAGTTTCTTTTTTTAAATCACACTTATGTTTAGGATCGAAAACTTTCAGCTACTGATTAACAACTTGCGGTTTATGGCAATGTCTCCCAGAAGTACAATCAAATTGGTAATGACTTAATATTGGTATCATATCTACTGTCCTAATTATGATGGAAATGTTTAAGGGCCATTAGCCCATTATAGGAGATATATAGATCTTACATCATGTTTATCCACATCAGCATGTTTGTCACTTTGTCGTATTAAACGACATGCAGATACTGCCCTGGACGTAGATTATTTAACTTTTAAGTGTGACTATCTTTGGCTTGGCATTGAATAGCCTAGACATTGCACATGCTATAAGCCAATTGGTCTGCTGTACATTATGGCACTATTAATGGCCAGTATTGCACTACCATTGGATCTTTTTTCCTTTCAATTCTGTTTCACATTTCGTCCCCGACCATGAAAGATATTAACAGCAGTCAGATTATAAACATCATTGAGAGAATTATGTGAATATGGCAACACCTGAACACTATATGTATCCAAGAATTAAGAGCCACATGTTTCGTACTGTTGATTTCTGCAACATGTGCTCAACCTGTGACTGAAATGGTGTACACAAGCTTTAAGAGCATTCTTTGCAAATTTAAGATGTGTCAGAATGCCATGCCCATAAACTTCCTCATTATTCCATAGGATTTGAAAAGATTTCTGTCAGTCTAGACTCACAGCAGGACTTGGTACAGGTATAAATTGTATTACCTAGATGTAAGCTAATCGGTTGGTGAACCAAATCTTGTTTAATGTGATGCTTAGTACAAAAAAAATCCCTAAACTCCCCAAAAGATTTCCTTGCATCAGATTTTACTTTGGTCTACCAGCAAGGCAGTAAGTTCTGAATGCAATAAACACTGTTCTCTTCTGTGGGCCATGGCTTCACTTTTGCTTTTGTTACAGGATTTTTTTTCTTTTATGTTTTTGCTTTCATTAGAACTGGGTTCTCTAAACACAATTTTTACACGACTCTGTTAATTAATGCCATTCTTGTTTTAATTAATATATTTCTTTTCATTTTTGTATTCTCTATACAGTTGCAGATGGGAAATATAATGCTGAAGATCAAGTGGAACCTTCAATTTTTGCATCTGACCTCATCAAATTATTAGAGGGTCTATCATGACTTTCCGTCTTTTCCTGAAAAAGACAAGAAAAAGAATAGTGCCCTCATGAGTGTTCATAGTCATACTGGAAGCTCGATTCAACAAGTTCAATCCTCTCTGATAAGGTAATATCTTGTTCTTATATGCGGCTGATTGACTCAAAAAACCTCGAGCTCCTTGATTAGGTTTCTTTAGTTCATATCTGCTGGGTGCTGGTTATTCAGTGTCTCACGGGGTAGTTTTATATTTGATGAAACAGGGTAATTATATTCATTGTTGCCAACTTTTATTAGCTTGGTTTTCATATGATATCTTTCTGAAATGTGCTAGTAGTATAATCACTTTTTCCTCAAATAGATCTGATGTTGTCTCATATGAAACAAAAAACTCCGAAAGTTATTTGCATGGATATGGTATTTGTACTTGCACATGGTGGTTGAGTCTGCATGCCTTCAAGATTTCTTTACAGCATATGTAACCAAACGTGGCACGTCGAGAAAAAAATGCCTTATTACTAATGCAGCATCTATTCTTAGCAACGTGAGCCCAATTAACTGATTGATTGTTCACACGCTCTCTCAGTCTCAGATCCGTGTATATCTACAGTTTATGTCTTTATGCGACTCTTTGTTTCTAATGGATCCCTCCAAACCTGCAGAAGGAAGTGAAAGTGAAGGAGCTATTCAAGAAGAAGAAAGGATGGAAGAGCAAGACCTGGCCAGCCACAATGGAGGAGTTCAGCTGCTTTTTGCCTTAATCGACATCAAGGTTGTGTCAAGGGTCCTAAGGATGGCGAAGCTCAGCAAGGAGCAGCTCCTGTGGTGTGAGGAGAAGATGAGCAAGCTGGATCTCTCCGACAACAAGCTGCGGCGCGATGGATCCCAATCCTGTTCCCCTGTTGACCCATCTAGTGCCTGAAGCACTGCAAAATTGTGCATCTGCTACACTTTGAATACTTGATAGCTTAGCTGTTGTATGAGCTGATAGCATTTGGCCACCCTATTATATGTAAATGCCTTTAGGTTTAAATGCTCATACTAAAACGATACCTAGAAGAGTTGCTGCTAGATCCCCAATTCTGGAGCCTGTGTTTAGCATGAGGTTTTTATGCAGCATAGCAACATATGGAAGCAAGACAAATGGTTAATCAGAAATCACCAAGTAAAATCCTACTTCTGGACATAGTTGCAAGCTGTGTCTGAACTCTGAAGCTACTGGAGCAATGAGATTGAAGCAGGTGGCTTTAAACTACTCAATCTCCACATGCAAAGAACTTCAGTGTGTTTGATTGCAACCTGCAAACTGAAGTGAGATCTGCTCAATTTTCTGCAGTGCTTTCCTGAATTTTAGGTAGGTGTTGTACCTCTCCCTTATCTTTTAGCACTTGGCTTCTGCAAGGATAAACCTGCTGCTCGTGCAAGCACGCACGTAACTCTGCAGAAAAAATCATAGTGCACCATGATGCAACTTTAGAACAAGTGACATGTCTTCCTTCCCGTACACGGCGTGTGAAAAGGCCTATGCCTCTTGCCATGCATAAATCTTTCCAAATGTTTTACTGAAATTCTGATAAGCTAAAAATAACATTTCGAAGCCTACAAATTACAGTGAGTTGCATCACTTATGAGTTATGACCATTACCTTAACGATCGGTTTCATGAAAACTGCTCGGTTGTCAGAAAGAGAATTGGTTTGTGAAGTCCGAGCGATTTTTTAATTGGTTTCCTTATAAAAGTTGTAAGTTTTTACTCGATTTTCATAAACTGATAGAAATTGTTTTGTCTTTCGAAAACGATAAGGTAAACCTGCCTGCGCTATTAATCTCCACAAATGGATCTATGAACTTATGGACCAACACTATATTGCCGTGTGGACCCAGAAAGTCAAGTTACTCAGTTGAATAATCTAGACTGGGAGCCCCATTTGCAAGTGAAGAGTCCGAATGTTCTGCATCAGCAGCATGCAGCATCAGGCCAAGTCCATGAGCACAGCAAATGGCTGCTGCCACTAAATTCCTGCTGCCACAGCCATCAATGGTGGGGGTCATCAATGTGTTGTGGTTGTGAGCTTGTTGTAAGCAATGCAAGGCAAACTGGCCATTCACTGTGCCCTGCAATTTATGTGCCATAAAACTTGCACTGTTGCAAACTCTCTCTCTCTCTCTCTCTTCAGCCATGGAGGACAAATGAAATGCCAATGGGCCACATGGCACTATCACACTGCTGCTACATCCCTGCCTATTTGGAAATTTTGATGAGGAGACTTTTCTCACATCTTGGTATTACCCAGTTTGATTGTTCTAAGATAATAGATAATAGATAATAGATCATCTCATTTGTGATGATATTAAAGGGTACAAACGGATAAATCAACTAACTAAAAAGCTGAAATTCATTTTAAATATATATTTTAAGCAAATTATATACGAAAAGATTCTGAAAACCACACCCTTTATAAGCTTCGGAAGCTGGCATGCCCGTGATAATCTATAATTCACCGTGTTTAGATCCAAAGTTTTTCTTCAAACTTCCAACTTTTCCATCACATCAAACTTTCCTACACACATAAACTTCAAACTTTTCCGTCACACCGTTCCAATTTCAACCAAACACACCTTTTGTAAGACGAAAAGAACCGGGCATATGGCTGCAACAACCTTGATGGGAGTTTCTTGTTGTAATGCAGAATGAGATTACCTCTGCACCTGTCATTGCCCTGCAAGGCATGTGCAGTCAGATGTGTGGAGTGAGATGTGTGTCATCTCTTTGCTGCAAAGAGTCCCTTGAATGTACTCCTCTTGTGTATATGCAGGAGTGCCAATAAGATGCAGAGAAGTTAACTCTTATGGCAGCAGCAGGTCATGTGATGGAAGGCAACCACTAACCATTTTTCTTCAATGCAGACTGAAAGAGGTAGAGGCCAAGTGAGGTATTTCTTCAAGAGCTCTTTCTGCTTGCTCTACTGTTCTTCAGCCAAGTGAGGTAATTCTGGTTTTATAGATGGTGGTTTTGGTAGGTTTGTAGTCTGCTTGGAACAGATCAACAGGCAACCAAAATTGGGCTCAAGAGAGTACAGAGAAACTGCATTGGGATCTTGATTCTTGCAGCCATGAACTGC
Source organism: Oryza longistaminata (assembly GCA_009805545.1). Lineage (NCBI taxonomy): Eukaryota > Viridiplantae > Streptophyta > Magnoliopsida > Poales > Poaceae > Oryza > Oryza longistaminata. The sequence continues at coordinate 3,663,504 of CM020186.1, forward strand.
ATTGCCAGAAGCATTGGACCTTCTGACAGTGAGTGAGCTGTGTGTGCACACAACCCAATCTTCAGTTATCCTATACAGTAGTAGTACAATGCAGCAGAAGGTAGAAAATAACATCAACATGAACAATCCAATGCTGGTTTTCTACAGTCTACTCTTCCAAGTTGCAGACAAAAAAGCACACTATTATAAACCCATGCAGGATGCAAGCTCTGGTTCTCTAAAGAAAATTTTCATGTCAGCTTTTCTTGCAGGCATTCGCAGTTCAATTAAGTCATCAGTTTTGATCTAGAGAGTAAACGTACATGTATAACACTGTAGCAGTATTTTGCCGTTTTGTGTTTTCATCAGGAAAAAGTGCAGTAAAAAAAGTGAGTCCAATGGATGGGAAATTGACCAGACTGAAGCTACTACAGTATGCATGTGTCTCATTGGACTGTGTTCAGTGTAGTTGCTCTCTATATAATTTCTGTCCTTTTTTCTACTTTTTTTCATTGTGGTGGCCCACATTGTATTGATGAAAAGAGCAAGTTAAGATTCTTGGTGTGTCCTAAGAGTAGAGCATTTGGTTAAGGTTAGTCCTGTACTGTGGATCTGGGAGCTGAGGCATCAGTAAACTAAGACAAAATGGCCATGTTTGCCAATCATGTCTTCTTCTGAACCCCTGGCTGGTGAGACATTGAAAAAACAGGGCCTTGTTGTGCTTGTTTCATTTGTCTTGTTTTGATAATGTCAAATGCTAAGTACTAGTAACTTGCAAGGCTGCAACTATAGGATCTAGATTAGAGTGGCATCCTATGAGCAACTAGTCTTCCTCACTTTGTTCTCTTCCTAGCAGGAGATGGGCACAAGGATTATAAAAACTTCCAACTTGACTAATACTTATCCTATGGAAAGACCTTATTTGTCTTGTTTTAACATCTGAATTTATGTGCATTACTCCTCCTAACCACTGCTAATCTTCAGAATTACGTACAAAACAGATTCAGAATTTATAAAGTATCACCACTTTTTGTATTTTTTCTCTTCTTCTCATGCCTTTGTGATAATACGGTGGAATGGAAGAGAAGCTAAACATAGTAGTAAATGTTATGTATTCAAACTGAATCTTTACATTTTCTCATCATGCTATTTTTTAAAGTATGACCATTTTTTTTTGTTTCTTTTCCTCTCACGTTTATGTGATAGTACAGTGGAATGCCCGAGAAGCTAAATATAATAAATGTTATTCAACCAAGTGGAAAGGGTTCCCACAGTAAATAAGTATAGTGTAAGGGCTTTACTGATAAAAAAAACAGCACCAAGCCTAGGCAGCTAAGCCAATATAAAGGTGTGAGAAAAGGACCTCTAAAAAAATTCTGGGGCATGGACATGTGGAAGAATCTTTTCATCTCTTTTGCTTTTTTTCATCTCTGATAGAGGGGGGAGGCAGACTAACAAACTGTGCTTTATCTTTTTGAAAATTCCCATGCATGCTCATATCCATCCAATACAAGAGACCCTTTTTTCAAATTGCTTTTGCAGTGCATGCCTTCCTCTTCATGGTCATTTGGTCAACATAATCTTTCATTTTGTACAAGTGCTATGGCCTATGAACATATCTACTGAGCACCTAATATGCAGCACACCGGTGATATATGGTTCTATTTGGATAATTTCACAGGAGTGTGCTCTAACAATGTAATGGATGAAACTGAGCGTATGTCAATTATTAGAGGGCACAAATGAAAGAATTAAAGTAGAAAGTTGAAATGGTGATTTTAAAAGGTTTTCTCAAAATTGCTGATGTATAAAGTTTTTTTTGCAAACTTTTAGAAGTTCAGGAAATGTATATGTGATAATCCTGGATTTTTTTTTCAGACATATCCTAGTAGCCTACTATCCTATACAATATTTGCACCGAGTTGACTCTGTTGTAAGAACTTTTGAAGTGGAAAGCATGTATGAATCTAGCTTAGTGGTATTTGAAAATAATGTTTATTGATGACTACAATGGTATTTTTCTTTTTTCTGTGCAGTGGTAGTTGTTGTAATATACTGAAATCTACATCATTACCATCTGAACGCACCACCGCAATGATGCGTTCCCTTAATAAGGCTTCTCTTTTTTTTGTGCTTTTACATATATTCCATAGAATTTAAAATTTGAAAAGCCGAACACTCGGCATCTCCTTATGAATTATGTACTGTTTTTGGTCTTAGAAAACACATAAAAGCAAGATAAAATCACCAAACAATCTAGTCCTTGATAGAATACATGGATTCGGTAGAGTGACTCGACCGAAAACACCAACCACTACCTACTAGTGCAGGCATCTGAGGAACTTTCATCTGAATTGATCAACACCTTAAAAGAAAGAAAGATGAGAGCATCTATTCTCTCTGGGCCTTTTCTGGGGATCGATGAGCTCGCATTTTTGCACAAACTTGCATTGTGTGGTAGCCCACACCTTGTGCATGGTAGCCAGGTGCCGCATGCAGTGGCAATCCACACACACAGGATTGATTGATTGATACTAGTAGTAGATATCTCATATCATTGATAGATCTGAATTCCCATTGTTCTTTCTTTTCTAAAGATTACTATGATCAGATTTTTTTTTTCTTTTGGCGTGTAGAAAAAAAGAAAAGGTTTTGGTTTGTTTAAAAGTGTATCTTGATGCAACCGATTTGTCCAGGAAATGAGATAAGTGTGATGCGTCAAGAGCGGCATGCATGAAGCCTGAACTTAACTGACTAACCGGAAGTTTGTTCAAAAGTTTCAGAGTAAAAAGAGAGAAAAAAAGACGTCTTTCTCCTCTTTTGTGAACTGACAAAAATGCAGACATTCATGTTGCGCATAATTCATTCATTTATCAGGTTGATAAACTGGTATTAATAGTGTATTACTCCGTATTGAATACTATTCTAGTACTGAATTTTCATTCAACGTGCTGCTATTAAAGCATGTAGAAAAAAACAAATTTTAAATTATTTATTGTAGCTTTCTCTGAAGTCTGAGCTGTACGTCCAAAATCTGTTGTCACGGTCATAACTTCAGTTTCTTTTCTCTAACGTAAGTGTTGTCGTATTGGTGAATGCCATAAATTATTCAACTGATAACTCCAAAGGACATGAATGTCTTGCAGTCATCCTTCCTAGTGGTGGTAGATTGGTAGTATTTCTCAAGAAAGCCCCTCCTTTGATCCTTTCCTACTCCCAATATAAAATATCTCTGAATTCCAACGTGAAATTTCTCCCACAAATCACAAATTCCATTCATCTCGGTAGAGACAAAAAAATGCCATAAATTGCCTGAAATTTACTGAACATTGAACATATTGTTCAGAGAGCAATTTGTGTAAAATGGCAAGGGAAGTAAATGAGTGGGGTATTATTGTGAAATAACTACAAGTGTAGGGTCATAGCTCAATTCAGTTTACTATCTGCTGGCTGCTGCTGCTGCTCTCCTTTTCTCTCTCTTCCTTCCGTGATTTCTCTCCTCCTTTCAAGTCTTTTGACCGTTGTTGCATTGCATCTCTCTCTTTCTCTGCCACCACCACTCACTCACACACTCTCTTTCTCTCTCTTCTCTCTCTCTGCACAAAGACTTCTTCCATTTCTTGTTCTTGTACACACACGCATACCAAAGGAGGAGAAAGGGATAGAGTAGAGTAGAGGAGGGAGGCCTGAACTTCTCTCATCAGGTATAATAAGCTTCTCTGAACCTCTCATCTTATTTTAATATGTGAGCTTATAGGTTTGCATTTGCATTGCTCCTGCTTTGCTTTTGTTTTCACCTTTCTCTTTGTGTTGTTTAATGCTCGCAATTGATGCGGTTGGATGAGAGGTTTTGTGGGGCCAAAGTGGAGAGAGAGAGAGAGAGAGTGAGAAAGATGAGGGTGTGTGGTTCTTCTTGCGAAGCTGTTCTTGATCTTTAGCGAATTTTGTGTGCTCCCTTTTGAGTGCTTCAAGAACATGTATGTATGCCTCTTGTCCCTGGTTCCCATGGCCTTCCTTCCCTTCTCCTCCTCTACATGGACTCGTCTGTCCCTGCCTTTGCTTCCTCCACACTTCAGAATGATGTGCTCCTGTGCTGCCCATGTCCACCTGATCTTTATGCTAGGCTTTGCCTTTTCTCTGGTGTTGCAAGATTGGGAATTGAGCAGAGATTGCCATGTTTTCTTGGTTCTTGATGGCTTTGCTATTGTTGTGTGTCCTGTTCTTCCCCCACAAGATTTAATATTTTTTTCCTCACTCTTGTTTAAGTTAGGATTCTACTCTGGTTTCTCAGGAAGATTGTAGAATTGGTTTTATTCAATACATTGCCCTGTTCATATATTTGCTCCAAGATTTTGGCCATCTGTTTCATCAGGGATTCTGAATGTTTTTTTTTAATTTTTTCTGCAAGGAGAGCCACGATTCTGAATATTTTAGAGCGAGAATTCGTCTGTAAGCTCACGGGTCGTGTTTGTCTACCATTTGATTTGTCCGTTGTAGCAAGATAATTTGACATTAAATTGGAGGCTTGGAGCTAAGTCCAAGACTTGTTTTTTCTTTTGGGGGCACTATGAGACAAGAGCTGTTACTTATTATTACCCATAATCATCACCTGAGCTTTGTCTTTGGCCTGTAGTTTTTACATCACAAGATTATTATTTTCTACTTCTGCCTGATTCCTTGCTTATATGGACACAGCAGAAGAGTGTCTAGCATGGTCCATCTGTTCTGAAATTTAGAATTCTGCACTTATTTTACTGTTAAATCTTCAGAACTAAATCATTCATTTCTTCTGTAACTTGAAGACAGTAAAGATGATTTTGTCTGTACTGTTTTACCCTGAAAAATAGTGTGACTTTGGAAGTCCAATGCAGTACAACCCCTGGTGTGTGTTCATAGCACTAGCCTCACACACTCACACTCCATACTGTGTACTGAACTGAATTTAGTTTAGTTGTCAAGTCCGTTCACTTACTGCAAGTTGAAGGTAGTAGGGCCAAGGATTAATATTCCTCACTCTCTTGCCTTCTCAGCCCTCTTTTGGGAGAAAAAGAATGCTGGTGCTACCGAACAAATGTGTAGTGTAGCGTATTTGCAGTGGGGTATTTCACCTGCAAAGGAGCATCTTTCTGTAGCCTTGTAGCTTTCACTCCCCTTTCTTTGTAAAGATATTTCAGGTTTCCAGATAAATAGATGCATCTCATGCTCTGTTTGGTTTTCAGTAGCTTGCAGTTGTTGCATGTGGCTTGTGAGTGGCCAGTTTTTGTGGTTGTATTCAACCAGTTTCAACATTCTTGACTGCTGTTGCACTTCATTAGCTTATGCCTAAGTTCCCTTTTGCTGCATGATTTGATTGCATATAATCATTCTGCATTGTTTCTGCAGCTTCTGAACTCTGGGAACTTGTCAGACAGCAGGAATGTGCTCATCACCAAATATCGATTCTTTTACAGTATTAGGTAATTTCTGCAATGTTACATGACTCAAAATACCTGGTTTCTTGCAGTAAGAACTCACCTGTTACATTCTCCTTCTCCAATGTTTTTCCACATGTGGAACTCAGAAGTTCTGATCCAAGCATGACGGGTTCTTGAAACTACACAAAGGCTTTGGAGACATGGGATGTGCTGCTTCCAGGTTAGAAGATGAGGAGGCTGTCAAGATGTGCCGGGACAGGAGGGACTTCATCAAGCAGGCGCTGGAGCAGCGGAACCGCTTCGCGTCGTCTCACTTTGCCTACATTGAGTCCTTGAGGCGCGTCTCGATGGCGCTCCAGCGGTTCGTTGCTGGGGATGATCACCATGAGCTCATATTTGACCCCTTCATTTCTCCCTTGAAGCAACAGAAGCCAGAGCTGCTTGGCCTCCCTTATGGTTCATATGAGAAGAGGACAATTCATGTCTCAAAGTACCTGAGGTCAGGACCAAACCCGTCGGTATCAGTTGAAGAGCAACCGAGACCCGTGGAAACAATCCGTATCGAGTCACATTACCCCACGGATAACTATGGTGGCATGGATAGGTTCTTCGCAGCGCAATCCTCACCAATGAGGCCATCTTCTTACTATACACCACCTTATGACAGGCCAAATTATCCACCTCCATCACCCCAGGAGCCAGTGAGGAACTCTTATTACATGTCCTATGACAGGCCAAGCTATCCAGCTGCATCACCCCAGGAGCCAACAAGGACTTCTTATTATGCGTCGTATGATAGGCCAAGCTACCCACCTCCGTCGCCTCAGGAGCAAGAATCATCACAGTGGGACTTCTTCTGGAACCCATTCTCATCGCTGGACAGCTTTGCGTATCCGCGACCTCGGAGTAGCTATGACAATGTGGTCACCGACGATGAATTGGCACGATTACAGCGTGTAAGAGAGGAGGAAGGAATCCCGGAACTCGAAGAAGAAGATGATGAGTGCCAACAACATGAACAGGTGCACCAGAAAGAGGAACAAGTGGATGACGCTGACAATGATGATTCTGATGACGACGACGACGATGATGACGATGATGACGACGACGACGAATGTGAGCATTCAGATGAGAGATGTATGCCTTCTAATGGGGGTGCTTTCCCTGTGAAGACTGAGGTCAATGGCAAGCAGGAAACAAAGGGCTTTGAATCCAAAGGAGTTCAGTGTGAACCGCGTAACAAAGTAGAACTTGAGATCAAGGCGCATAAGAAAGAGCTGATGAGGAACAAAGTAGCAAATGCAGAGGAAACACCTGGTTTCACAGTGTATCTGAACCGCAGACCAGCAAGTCTGGCTGAAGCCATGAAGGATATTGACAGTCAGTTCTTGGGGATCTGCGATGCTGCAAAGGAAATCTCAGTGATGTTGGAGGCAAGTAGAGCTCAATACTCAACCTCAAACGATCTTTCTGGTACTACTTTTACAAACCAATACTGGAATTACTTAAAACTATTTCAGATCTAACTCACTGGACTTACTAATGAATTTCATAATGCAGCAAAGATGCTAAACCCAGTCGCATTATTGCGGTCTGCATCATCCCGGTCGTCGTCTTCCCGCTTCCTTCTTGCTCCCACAAGCTCAATAGAGGACCTCTACGACAATGAGACAAACAGCTGTTACTCTGAAGAATCTTGCAGTACAATGTCTGGAAGTCATCACTCCACTCTAGATAGACTGTATACATGGGAGAAGAAACTATACAAAGAAGTAAAGGTACAATCTCCACCAGGAACTAATACCAGAAGATCAATAGAAGTGAGTAGTGGGAATCATGCTTTGTTTTTGTCACTTGTAGGCAGGCGAACGATTAAGAATTGACTACGAGAAAAGGCTGAACCATTTGAGGAACCAGGATGTGAAAGGCGACGAGCCTTCCTCTGTCGATAAGACCCGTGCAGCATTGAGAAGTCTACATACTCGGATGAAGGTGTCAATACACACAGTTCAGTCAATATCAGCGAGGATTGAAGTTCTAAGAGACGAGGAGATGCAACCTCAGCTTATGGAGTTGATCCGAGGGTACGTTTCTGTAGCTTTCTGTTCAAGTTTGGTGTCCTGCATAGTGAGAGTTCTCTGTACATTAACTATTTGTTTCCCTAGAGAAATACATTAATGCGCATATATTAACTATTGAAACGGGATCCATAATTTGATCAACAGAGTAAATAACCAGTTACAATTGTTTCAGCTATTAGGATATCAGATATAGGATGTGTAGGTAATGTGATCCTTGTGATGAAATAGGCATGCAGAAGTAGGTATGCACAACTGGAGGTGTTCCTGTAAATGAATGTAAAGCAATCTACAAGTTCTTAGAATGACTCATTTGTATCTATTAGTACTATTTAGAAGGGGGGAAACTGCTACAGCTTACAGATAAACTCAACAAGAACATGTTTGCAACAAATTCTGACGATTTCAAGAAAAAATTCTTCAGTTATGTTATGTAACACAACACACGAAGAATTCGAGAGAGTTACTTTTTTTTTCCATCAGCATGCTATAAAATCGTACAAACATAATTAAACAGAAACATAAACAGATGCAGCAAAAAAGGCTGACATTCTTAATCATACTGTCTTAGACGGGTACAAAAGCCATCTTTTACCATCATCACTGTTGAGCAGGAATTATAGCCTAGTGTTTAGGATCCATCAAAAGTTTGAATTTGATCAATTCAACTCTGAGAAATGGCAAATGCAGCGACTTATCACTGTGATCTTGAGCATTGGAAATGTCTTTGCATCACGCAGGTTGTCACGGATGTGGCGCGCCATGGCCGAACGCCACAAGGCTCAGAAGCGCACCATCGACGACGCCAAGCTCCTCTTCCTCCAGCGCCACCCCACGGCCACCACCGCCACCGCCATCCCCCTGAGCTCCCCGGACGCCGCGACGCCGCCCCCGGCCGCCGTGGCGCTCGAGTGCGAGATCAGGCGTTGGCGCGGCGCACTCGAGACGTGGCTGTCGGCGCAGCGCGCCTACGCGCGCGCCCTCGCCGCGTGGGCGCGCCGCTGCCTCGGCATCGGCGGCGCCGGCGCGCCGCCGCCACCGCCGCCGCGCCGCCGCTGGCGTTCGGGTTGTGCATGGAGTGGGGACAGCGGTCGACGCGGCGTCGGAGGCGCGGGTGATGGACGGGCTGGACTTTTTCGTCGCCGGCGTCGGGTCGGTGTGCTCGGGCGTGGCACGGGCATGGAGGGCATGGCCGGGCGCGTGCTCTGCGCCGGCATGGCGCGGTGACCGGCGCCATGCGAGTTCGCCGACGCGTCGGCGGACGGCTACGACGCGCTGGCGTCGGCGGTGGCCGCCGGCGCGCCGGGACGCCGGAAAGAGGAACCGACATGTGGGCCCCAGGTGTCATAGAATGAATGGCTCAAAAAAAGAATATCCTAAACTTGAGTTGGATTCTGCAGTTGCATATCTAGTCTTAGTCTTGTAATGAAGAATGATTTGCAAAGCTGATTTACTGTAGCTGGTGATTATTGACTTGAGGAGAAGTATTAGTTAGAGGGTTTAATTACCATGGTGATTATGTTCTTGGGTGTGATTCTTCTGTCAGTGAGAGGAAACTTCTGATATTGTTTTGTAAGTAAGTATGAGGTTAACAGGTAAAAAGGGTGTACTGGTTAGTGTTTTTCCTTGAAGAGGGGAGTGAGTACTGTTTTAGTTGATTTTGTTAGGTGCTGGTCTGTTTTAGGTTGAATGAAATGTAAATTACTCATGAGCTATCTGGCAGAAACTGTAGCAGTATCAATTAGTTGATTTAATCCAGCAAGCTACTGCACTACTAATTGTTTCCTTCACCTCTTGCCAAAAGACCTACTCCCCCCTAAAAATAAAAAATAAACTCAACCAAGAAGAGGCTGTTGATTCCTCCTATTATAAAAAATCTAGACATGGGAGATATCACATTCTCGTTTAAATTGAGTTTTTCTATACGGACAAAGTATGCTACATCATAAATCCCATGTACCTAGGCTCTTTTTTTTTTCTTTTTCTGATTTCAGATTTGGGATGTTGGTTTGCATGTTTTCCGATATTCTGAACGGTGCATTTTTTGTAAAATTTTTTCATAGAATAACTTTTTAACTAATTAATTCATTTGCTATACCCTTAAATAGCTACTGTATCATAAAAAAGCTGATTACTCCATTCATCAATTTTAACTATCTCAAATAATGTCATTAGTAGTGCCATAACAATACACGGTGCTATATGGATGATGTATTGATTTATTCAGCATAACCGGTGGCTTCGTTGGCTTTGTTGATTAATTTGCACCGTTTTATAATTAGACTTGCTTCAGTACTCCTCGTATATAACTTAAATTGATTGGAAGACGTGAATTAATTACATACTCAAATATGACAACATGTGGTAATGAAGAAACTGCCGAATGCATTTCATAACATTTAAGTGGAAACATCGTAAGATTATTTACAGTACAGTTTGAGAACGAGTCAAGCAATTTCCATGCAAAAGGAGTAGAGTACCTTCCCTTCACGTATCTTCCAAAACGTATGCGTCTAGCTACAGCAACACAAGACAAGGTCAACACCAGTTTAAATAACATCATCGCTTAGGAGAGACGATTTACTAACAGAACCACGGAATCTACACAAAGAATATGAGAACAATTACCTTTTTTTTTTGATTTTTTTCTAAGAACACGAACAAATATCTCTATAGTCTATATCGAGTATTACTTTATTTGTTTGAAAAATTCAATTTCCAATTCCTACAATAACACCAAAAATTTATTACTGTTCGCCGATGAGATTGGGGCAACCGTCCATATCGTTAGGCGATGGCTCGCGGTGGCTCTTAGTTTTACCTTGGTTAAAAAGCAACCGTTTTTTAAAACTGACCCGACCGATATAATTATAGTTAGATAAAGCATGTTATCCAACTTTCATGATTCCCCCAATTGTTATATATTGCAGCCCATAATAATATTATTATTTGTAACATAAATTAAAAAAGAAAACCAGTTAGCCAAACGAAATTATTAGAACCAAATGTTTATAAATATAGTTAAAGTTTTATCATTTGTTATTCTTGACAAAAACAGATAAGTACAACTTTATTATACCTATTTATTTACATATTTTGATGTAAATAAAGAAAAAAAATAAAAATGTATTTATGAACTACAAATAAAAGGTGTGAAACCCCACTACACGACACCAGCACCAGCTGCAGCGAGGGCTTCGCTCAACTCGACTTGACTCAAGCGACGCCGCCACCCCTCTCCCCTCGGACGCACTTCCTCTATCTTACGTCGGAGGGACTATGATAGATAAGTACAACTTTATTAGATATAATAATTTATCTATTACTCATTTCAATTTAAATAAACTTAAAAGAGAGAGAATATACTACTTCCGAGCTATTACTCCAGTAAAACCCCAGAAGATTAGCCTACCAGAGAGCGTAGCACTCGCACTGCACGCCACCTAGGGATGAAAACGGTCGGAAACGATCGGAAAACAGCCTCAACCATTTCCGTAACCATATTTTTCTCGGAAACGAAATCGGAAACGGTAAAGTCGGAAACGAAAACGATATCGGAAATATCGGAAAACCGGAAACGGAACAATACGGACGGAAACATGTCGGTACAGATCGGAAACTGGTAACAAATACGGAAACATTAAACTATAAAAACATATATTTAACTTTACATAAGTATGTTATATATATACATAAATTCAAGCTTATACTATATAAATTATAAATTAACTTCATTTTAGCCATGTACAAAAGTTAGAGATTTTATTGAAGAGTCATTCAATCTATAAGCTGTGAGTCAAGTATAGACATGTCCTGTAATATCGACATATTTAGAATACGGTAATTACCATATTATAAGAAACGGTAATTTCCGCAAGAATACGGTAAATACGGAAACGATCGGTATAACAGCAAAACCATTTCCGTTTTCATTTCCATATTTTTTACCATTTCCATTTTTGTTTCGGTCGATTACCATTTCCATAAGGCTCGGCCGGTAGAAAGTCGAAAACGAACGCCGGTCAGCCGGTAATTACCGTTACCGTTTTCACCCCTAGATGTCAGTGTCCATGTCTGAAGGTATTGAGTTCAACCTTGCGGAAGGTAAGAATATTTTTCCTTTACCATGATTGAATACACTTAACTATAGAAGTATTATTTTACTATGTCAGTCTAATAGAATTGTAAAATCCAGGCTTCTTTTGTCCTGCATTTGCACGTGCTGTGGAGACTATGACAGAAGGAGAGGAAGCTGTTCTCATTGTTAAACCAGAATGTAAGCTCCCCTCCTTGTATGTAACCTTCTAGTAGTTGAGTAAAATTAACAATTTGTGTCTTCTCATGCAACTTATATCTTGTAATAAATTCAATAGTCAAAGCAGATAGTGGCAACTAAATAGTCAACAATCATCATCTCAAATCTTCCTTTCTTTGCGTGCATGCATGCATTATGGATAAGAATTCCTGCTTGGATTGATTTTTATTACTGCTCCGTTTAACCCATCCGGGTTTCATCCCAATCCCCTTTCTGAGGAGCAACGACTTCGGTGCAAGTTTCCTTTTTTTTTTTCTTTTTCTTTTCTTTTTTTGGGTTGGCTAGGGGTTCAGCTTAACCCCCTCATTCCACACGTTACGTTCGCCTGTGGCTGGTGGTGGACTGCAACATGTAGCCTATTAGTATTATTATGTATAACCTTTTATTGTGCTACTAAAAATTTTCATTTTTAAGATTAGCCAGTTCCACCGAAGCACAAGTTTTTCTTACTGCCTCATTTGTATCCTTTTGGGAGGTCCTGAAGCTGTGTAGCTAATGTTTTTATTTATCCATAGTTGTTTCTTTACCCTATTCAAGAAGTATAATTGGGAACTTGTTTGCTTGCACCAATCTAATATTGTTGAGGTTTTTACCTGTGTGCCATTAAAAAAGATGACCCCTGCCTCTGTGCCACTAAAAAGTTCGAGCCTCCCTCTATGCCATCATCGAACTTTATCGCGCCCTCTACACCATCACCTAATGCATCATCGAACCTAGTAAATTCTGAATAGCCAGACTTGGAAAGTAGCAAAGTGGGGAATGGAGATTGCAAATGTATTCGATGGATGAACACTGAATATTCAGTTTCTCTTTGCAGTGTGATGGCTACAGAGAGCGCTGTCCGGTTAATTGGAGGAACGGGGTCTGGTAACTGGAGCAAGGACTTCGGTGCATTTGACTCATCACTGGGTAGTCTTTCAGGAGAAGGTCTGGGGTTTGTGGACAATAACAGTGGCGTTTATGGGGGCTGGAGGGAGTCTGTCCCAAATCGCAGCGGAAGTGCGCCGCCTAGCATGGAAGGGTCTCTTGCTGCTCTTGGTCATATGATAGGTCAGCAGAGTGGGAACTTGGAAACCACTTTAGGGGGGAAGCTGGGAAACGTGGCGGACAGTTCCAAATCTGAGGAGCAGCTACGTGCTGATCCGGCATACTGTGACTATTATGGCTCCAAGGTCAATTTGAACCCAAGGCTTCCGCCACCACTTATGTCTAGGGAGAGCAGACGCTTCATGAACCGGGTTGGCAAAGTTAAAGAATGGAGAGTGGTTTCTCAAGATGACAGCAACAAAGGTTCCTTGTTTATTCCTCGATCTACTCTGTCAACACACAGAGAAGAGCCTGAGGACGATAGGTCACCAAGGTTGGATTCAAGTTCAGCAGAGGATGCCCAAGGTTCTGGTAAAAGTGGATCCAACTTTGATAGCCATTATACTTGTATGAATCTTGGAGATTTTGCATCGGTGAGTGCTCCTCATGATCCAAACCTCTCCTGCTCCCCTGATGTCTCACATAAAAATATTTATGTATTTTATCGTCCTATGTTTTGATTTCACAAAGTATCTTCCGAAATTGCTAATGAACCACTACCAATGTCACCCAGTCTTTCAACTTGAGTTCGAGGATGATATGACACTATTTTGGTGAGAAAATATTAAGGTTTCCCATTTTATGGGGAACTGATCGCTCTAATCTTAGTGCATATCTATATACTACTTTGAATATTGGTAGTGGTCAATGTTCACTATATGAATCAAATACAATATGGATAATTTATATCAATTGTTCCTCGCTACGAGCAACTGTGTAGCTCACATACATGTACAAAATTGTACCAAGTATGATATGATGATTAGAGTGGGAATACTTTTATTTTGCCTTTTGGGCTTTATTGTAAATCCTATTGCAACACATGGGTATTTAGCTAGTACTTGAGAACAAGAGAAAGGCGATGTGACAGTCAAACTATCAGTAGTAAAGTTCAATATCCAAATTGCCAAATCACTTACATCTATATAATTATCGTAAATCTACAGTTAATTGCCTCAATCTTCCAGTTCAAAAATGATCATGAATTTCTCTGCTATTATTGTACATACCATACAAAAAGTGTTGAAGATGTTTTGCAGTGTTCTATTTCTAAGCTGCCATACCGTGTTTTATATCTGCCACATGTTGCATGGGTTTGGAGTGTCCAAACCAGTTAGTGTTAAGTTGTTAACTCACAGCAAATTTTGCAGCAGGCAGCAAATATATATGACATTTTCATCAGCTATTTTGCTTTTCTGAAAGTCACTAGCCTAACCAGCCCTACTTAAACCTTGGAATTTCCTTTGCTATTTTGCTATAGTTCAAGAGCTTGTCAAGATTCCTTATAACTGATCAAAGTTCAATTTGGCATTCCTTCTTTGCGGAGTGGAGTTCTGTAGAGTCTTTAGTTATTTACCATCTATAGTATAATAACTCTGTTATGTGTTTCAGGATGCTACCAATTGTGCTAATCTGTATTAGAACATCGTTGGTGGTTGAATATTTCATGTCATGGACAACTCTACTTTTCTGTTATATCTCTAAGGTCATAATGTTTAATTAGTTAATCTATGAAACTGTAAAATAAATAAAAGGAGGTATTTTATTAAAATCCATAGTCATTCTCATATGCACCCTACCAAAGTCACTAGTATACAATGGCATGATAAATTTTTGAGCTTGGGATTGCTCCCCAGGTTTCTGTTGCTACACCTGTTGACAGCCCTATTACTCCAAGCTTTAGTGGTAGACCATCTGGTTTTCCTTCACCAGGGAATCTTAGTGCAGGAGCAGAATTTGTTCAGCCATATAAAATGTATGGACAACAACTTGGGGTTACCATGCAGCCATCCGTTCCTGACCCAAACTTCTTTCAGTTCTTTCAGCATCCTTCTTTACTTTCATATGCTGGTATAAATCAATACAATACAATGGGACCAAGGGTTAGTGTTGTTGGAAATCCTGCTGATAGTTTTGATCCCCAAAAGGTATTATCCCAGCCTGCGTATCCATCTGATCAGAGGCTTCAACTTCCAAGAACTGGAATTTATAACTCTCCTGCAGCCAGAAGAGGAGGGGCCGCTCCAAATTATCAAGGCATGACACCGTATGTTGGAGCACCAATGACTTACCCAACAAGCCCAGTGTTTCAGGGACAGACTTTCACTGGAGTATTTTCTCCTGGTAGGAGAAATGATTCTGTGAGATTCCAAACTCCCTCAAGAAATATGACCGCTTATTCTGGTGTTCAAGGGCAGCGAGAAAGGGAGAAATTCGATGACCCAAAGGCATGTTCCTTCCTGGAAGAACTCAAGTCTAACAGGGCTCGCAGGGTTGAACTATCTGATATTGCAGGCCGTATAGTAGAATACAGGTTAGTCTCGAGGTGTTCCTTTTAGTTGTTCTGTCTTAGACATGTCTACTCATATACAACTTTTGGTCATTAATTCCTGATGTATTTTTTACCTCAGCGCTGACCAACATGGCAGCCGATTCATCCAACAGAAGTTAGAGAACTGCACTGCTGAAGAGAAGGCATCTGTGTTTGCAGAAGTTCTCCCTCATGCTTCATCATTAATGACTGATGTGTTTGGGAATTATGTGATCCAAAAGGTATGCTGCTGTAAGAGTTAATATGTAACGAACTTTACTTTGGGCCATATTTTATTGCCAAAGTTATCATCTTATGTCTAATCTTTTCATTTTTGTTGCACAATGGGCCATCCTAAGATTCTTAACTCTTCACTAGCCATACGTAATGTCTTTTTGGGCAAAGGTACGGCATGTGTATAAATGGTGAAGTTCGCCGGCAGTTGTTATCGATGTGCTCGAGGTTGTTGAAGGGCCAAAGATATGATTTGAGGTGATCCATTGCATGTATAGCAAAGGTAAAGTTATCTAGTTCAAAGTAAAAAGGTTGAATAAAGGGTGATTCAAAATAAAAATTTAACAACAAAAATATAGCATAAAGTGCAATTCATTCATAATTTAATTATCAATGGTTAGAAACTCAGTATGCTGCCTTAGCAAACTGATATCATGAAATTTAATTATCACGTTTGAATCTTGGGATTTACCTGGTTGATCATATTTGTGAATAAATGCATTATTCTTCTTAACCATAATTCACAAAGAAAAAAAACTGAAAACGTATTCTAGTCCACACTGAAATGAAAACGGCATCAAAATTTAAAAGATATATT
Organism: Oryza longistaminata; assembly: GCA_009805545.1. Lineage (NCBI taxonomy): Eukaryota > Viridiplantae > Streptophyta > Magnoliopsida > Poales > Poaceae > Oryza > Oryza longistaminata. The sequence goes on from CM020186.1 coordinate 3,679,519, forward strand.
GGCGCCAAATGCGCCATTGTGGGTTCAATTAGCCCTCAAACCCCTCAAGATTGCCACTCTGCCGTCGGCTCCTCGTCCGGCCGGCGCTGCCGGCGACGCCGCCGCCGTCGCCCATTTCGTCGAACACCCGCCGCACCATCCCCTCAATGGCGTCCACCGGCAGGAGCTCCCGCGCGGCGCCGCCGGAAGCCACCGCCCTGTCGTTCGCCCTGAGGAACCCGGCGTAGGCGCCGCGCACGCGCTTCGCCGCCGCCGCCTTGATCTGCTCCCGGAGGTCGCCGTCCGGTATCTTGTACTCCGCGCCGTGCCGCGCGCCCGCTCCTCCAGCGCGTCGGCGAACGCCGCCGCCTTCTCCCTCGCCTCCTCCGGCGACGGCCACGCCTTGGCCGCGCCGGAGCTGCTGCCGCTGACGAGGCGGACGAGCGGGCCCCACGCCGCGTCCTGGTACTCCCCCGCGCCGCTCCTCCGCCGACGCCTTGTACCGCCGCCGCATCGCGTCGTCGCCGACGAGCCTGGCTAGTTCCGATCCCCTGGCGCGCATGTAGATGTGCCAGTAGGAGTTCATGGCCATGACGTGCGACGCCACCGCGTCCGGGAGCGCGCGGCGCGCCGCCTCGACGTGCCGGTGCAGCGCCTCCAGAACGTTCGACGCCGCCCCGCGAGCGCCTCGCTGTCGCCGCCGTCGTCGTCGCCGGCGCCGGCGCGCAGCGCGGCGTCCATGGTGCCACGGTAGTCGTCGGACGCGAGGCACTTGAGGTAGTTCACGGCGTAGCGCACGATCTTGGGCACGTGCCCGGACTCGCCGCGGCGGCGGCGGCCGACGTAGTGCGTCTCGACGCGGAGGCCGAACTCGTAGAACGCGGCGGCGGCGGCGCGCGCGAGGGCGCGCTCCACCTCGCGCGCGCGCTCGCGGATGGCGAGCAGCGTGGCCGACTCGCCGGAGAAGAGCTCGTCGAGGCGGCCCCTCTCCCGGGCCACCGCGTCGAGCATGTCGAGCAGCCTGAACAGCCGCTGCGGCTCGCGCGCCGCGGCGGCGGCGACGCCGTCGGCGAAGCGGAAGAACGCGGCGGCGATGCGGGCGGCGATCTTGGCGAAGCACTCCGGCCAGACCGCCGGCGGGGAGGGCGCGAGCACGCGCGCGCAGAGCCGGCGCTCCGCCGCCAGCACGCCGGAGATGGCCACGTGGAAGTGCGGGCCCCACAGCGCCATGGCCGACTCGAGCTCCTCCCACTCCATGGCGTCGACGTCCTCCGGCGTGTACGACTTGAGGTACTCCGGGTTCAGCCGCATCATCGCCTTCGCCGCTCTCCTGTACCTCACCTGACGTCACAGCGACAGTTATTTCAGTTACCAACTCGGGAAACTATCCAAACCGTTATGAAAAATTCTCAAAAAGTTTAGAACACTCGTACACATACTCGTACAGCATTTATATACTCGTGTTTAATCCCAACACACTCACAACTTCTTAAAAAATGTTTGGAGGGACGTCTCTCTCTTCAAACTCAATTTTTTTTACAACATTTATATACCACTCAGTAGAATTTTAATCTAAACTCAAATCACGTGTCAAGATATAAAAAGAAGACAAATTAATAGTAGTAGCGTATTGTTTACATTCGAATTTGTTTTTTCTTTCTTAATATATATAGGTTGAATATAAACTTGATTTTACAGTGGACTGACATATGTTACTATGCTCTACATTAATATATTTTTTAGATTTTTTTCACAACTATTTATATTAGATTTAAAATAAAAAGGTTTACTAACTGATTGGTAACTGCCACGGGAGGAATGGTGACGTCACTAACCTTGACGTAGATATCGAGGCAGATGTCCAAGCAGTCGTTGCCGGCGAGCGTCCTGGCCATCCTCGCCGCGGCGTCCACCTCGTCATCCGTGCCCAGCTCGTACTCCTCCTACGTCGCTCACCTCGCCGCCGCCGACGCGGCTGGCGGCGGCGGGGTGCTTGAGCCGGAGCAGGAGCGCCTCGAAGAGGTCCTGGAGGCCGAGCAGCGCCTCGTCGAGCGGGCCCTCGAAGCGCATCTCCTCCGCCTCCGCCTCGTGCACCGCGCGCAGCGCCGCCGCCGCCTCGGCCAGCCGCGCACGCGGCCGCGCCCGGCGGCTTGGTCCGGCCGAGGAACCCCACCGCCTCCCCACCTCCTCACGGCCTCGTCCCCACGCGCCACCGCCTCCTCGACGGCGTCGCGCAGCGGTCCACGCGGCCGACGAACGCCGCCGCGCCCCGGCGTCGCCGGGTCCGCCGCCGGGAGCGCCGCCGCGGCCTCCTCGGCGAGCGCGGACACGCGGCGGAGCGCCGCGAGGAGGGGCCCCGCCGGCGCCACGGCGCGGTCGATGCGGGCGCGCAGGGCGCGCGCCGCCACCGCCTGGGACTGGAGCTGGGAGGAGGACGGCAAGCCCGCCTGTACATGTCGCCGAGGCGGTCGCCGGCGGCGTCGATGGCAGCCTCGGCCTCCACCGCGGTCGCGAGGACCGAGACGATCGCGGCGCGCGAGGCGCGGAGCTGTTCGAGAACCGTGTCGCCGCCGGCGATCGCCGGAGTGGAAGCGTGGGCGCACATGGCCGGCATATGGGGCTTTCCTCTGTGTTAACCACTAAAAGCCATGCATTAATATAATTGAACACTTAACGGGCAACTAGAGTACATAATTTCTTAAGTAAACTTCATGGCAAAAATTTAAATTTCAATAAAATGCATTTTTTTTCTGTTTACCAAACAGAGCTTTCATTCAGTGACAAAACAGAGGTTGAGCTTAAACAACTAAACAGGTCGAAAGTCTAATCTATGTAAGCTTATAAACAAAGAAGTTGCATGTTCCTCCATTTTAGTACAATAATAACAAGAGCATGGTTACGATTACTACATAGTTTCATGCAAGATTTTCTCAATAATTATTGGCATGAATTCATCTGACAGTTAAAAAATATAAGTCTGTATGTTATAGTGATACTCTGAATGATCTCTGTTCATTTCCACAATACATCATAGTGCAATATCTCTGAACCGAGTGAAAGGTAACATTGGAGAACAGGACAAGCTTTTCGGTGAGAGCAAAGCACTTGAATTTTAGCTGCTGCAAAGGACAAATGGCTATCTATCTTTGGAGACTTCACCTCCTGCTGTCTTAATTCTGAGAAACAACAGCATGCATCCGACAAGAATCACATTTTAATTTTGTTGTAATGTACTGCAATTTGCAGAAAAAGAATGGCAGATAGCATTTCTGAACAACACATTCATACAAAGGCTACTCTGGGAATTAACCCCCTTTTCTTCATTACTTGGGGAATTTCACAGCATTTTGGGGGCAATGCATAACTCAAGGCACATGGCATGGAATGTCTGCCCCCCTTGTCAACAATTACTGGCTTAAACAATCCAGGTTGGATAAAGCCAATTAACTAATGCTTCTAATCATTGGCACAAAATGGCCTCTTAGCTAGATGATTGGCATGTGTGGGATTTCAAATAAGAAGGAAAAAAAAAGGAAATCCCACACTGCCTCACAGCACAAGAAATTTATTCTGTAGCAATGCCTGCCAATGTTGAACAATCCCAGGCATGCTAGACTGCTAGTGCTAGGTGTGCAGCTCTGGAGCCAAAAGAATGTCCTTCCATGCCTCATAGAACATCCAGGTAATGCCGGAGGTCGGCATCACCTTCAGGGAGCTTGCGGCCCATCCGCGGTAAAGTCCCTTGATGCCCTCCTCTTGGAACACCTCAGCTAAGGCCGCGATCATGTGGGGCGGGCATTTCCCTTGCAGGGTTCCAACCATAAGCCGCTTCCTCGCCACTTCCAGAGGGAAGCTTATTGTACTTGCAGTTAGACCTAGAAGATCCAACGTCAAAATTGTGAAAAGAGGGGTATACTCAAATCAAATGCTAAACTTTTCGTGAATTATCCCATTTCTGAGGTTTATCAGACTTTTTGGGAATTAAATTGTTCGCTAGTGAAACTAATCAGCAGGTGAAGTGGCACTGAGTGCTAACCTGAAAGAGCTCCAATTATGAGTAGCTCAGGACGGGTCAAGGACTTCTTTTTATGTGCACGGCAATAAGAAGTCTTGATCGTCTCATACATGAAATAGTAGCAGGTGCTATAAGGAAGCATGCCAACTAGTGTTGGGCAGAGGCCAGCATAGAGACCACCAATACCATCAGTTTGGTATATCTTGTTGAGGGCAAGGCCGATACTTGGATAAGCCTCACGGTTGATAGTCAGGCGGTCCTATGATAGAACATCAGAGTATCAAACTGATGTACATGGATAAATGGCTTGCTAGCAGAAGGATATAAAAAATAATCAGACTCAAGCTACATTGAACTATTTTGAAGTTTGTCAGTATTTTCCACTACTTTGAACATAGAACTACAAAACCTACAGTTTAATTAAAAAGGAAATATAGCATAAAACACATCATGTATTCCAATTTTCACAGCTGGAAAAGCCAACAGATAGTTTAGACCATTAATACGCTGTAGATTATGAAGTACCTTAAGAACCTCAAGAGGATGGCACACTAAGGTGCTAACTATTCCAGCAGCCGCACCACCAACAGCAATTGGAGAGAGCAAGTGAAGCGGCAGCTCAATTTTCAAATTGCCAATTTGTATCTTTGGGCACCCATCTTCCTTCCATTTCTCTTGTGCTTCTGTCATGCTCCTTTTGACACACTCAAATGTGCCAAGCTCAAGTGCTTGAGTTGGAATAATCCGGAGCATATTTATTGTATTACCTGCCCAGAGTCCTTGCCAGCCATTTTGTTCGACGATCTCCACAAAACTACCAAAAATGTGTTTTGATCCTACCCCAACAACCATTCTTGTCCTGAAATCAGACACCATATTACATAATGCATAATTCAACAGCAGTCCATTGAAAATATTTTTTGTAAAACACAAAAAAACCATGACCACTCCTTTTTTAAAAATTTTGCGACTAAGCTTAAGCTTATGACTACACATACTTTGTTAGTAAATATCCGTTGTTCATAATAAAAGAAGCAGCCACTATATTTTGATTCTAGCATTTGAACTACATAGTGCATATGATTGTTCAACAAAGCCGAGAAACATAATGGTAAAGAACTTATCTCAATAATGTTTATAAGGCAGAATTCTTGAAATCTCCTCAAGTGTACCAACAAAAGATAAGCAAAGCAAAAAAGAAAAGCAGCTGGTATTCCAAGAGCCTACTTAATCACCAAGCCAACTAAACCATGTAATCAGAAAAGAAGACAATGTTACAGAAGTGAGTAAATGGATGCAGTGATGGAAGTAAAGTGAATACCTGATAGTTTCTAGAGGAGCAAGAACAGCTTTAGTCATAGCACCAGCTAATGCCCCACTCACGAATTCTCCAACTTCTCTATTCCTCAGGAAATTCTGCATAAGATATAGTAATGGTTCCAGTGTTAACAACTAATAACACCATGATTTAAAACTTACGAACAACTATGGATAGAATATAAATCACTGAAAGAACGATTTCTGGAAGTGTTAACCCTTAATGCATCCAAAAAACCACCTACTAGCGTTTTGATGTGGTAGAGCTGCTATGGAGATGATTGCAATGAACTTTTCATCACCCTCTGTAAAGCTATAAATTCAATCTTTTCCCTTTTGAATAGGAAAGGAAGTGGCAGCTATATGTCCAATTACTGACAGCCAGCTGTTGCACTTGTTTGTGGATTTCTATGCTATAAACACCTAAAAGGATCTGGAAGGTACCCGGAGTGTTCAAGTAATTATTTTGCGTTCGGTCACTACTTCTTGCCTGTCATCTGTATCTAATCCAAACTACAGTATTAAATTCCAGGACACATTTCCGGTTTGAAAATTTGATCAAAATTGTGAGTTCCTAAACTACAGTGTGCTGGGTTTGCCTAATAGTCAGCACGGAAGTTCCTCCACGGAGGCAACATCACTAGTAGCAAGGCAAATTTGAATTGTTATTTCACATGATCCAGTCCAGTTTTGGTGTTGGAAATTGAAAGGGGAAAAATAAGGGATAGCAACGAAAAGACCACTCTTTTCTACACATGGTAGATCTGAGAAGACCAAGAAAAATCTCAGGAACCAGATGACAAAATTGGTGTCTTCATTGAAAGAAACATCTCATCCTACCAAATTCTAGAAGACTATTCCCAACCTGATGAAAACTAATTGACTTAATCAGACGACACACAAAACAACTTGTTCTAGTCACACTAAAACAGAGCTAACGATCGCTGACAGCCAGAAGTTTATTGTCCCACAATTCCCATATATATGAAATATATAAAATACACGGGATTCCCAGGTAAAACTGTAAAAGGGTTGTTCACCGTGAATAATGTTTTCGGACAGTTTGCTCGTATTTCTATATGTAGTTGTCAAGTATTTGGCTCGACGTCTATTTCTGAAGAAATATCTGCCTACGATCAATACAAAGAATACTAGTCAGTCAGCAGTCAGCACGTGTCGTCTACTGGCACATGGCAATGGGAAATAGGACGAACGCGTTGAACTAATCCTAAATAGTGCCATAATAAGCAACACTAGTTCATCACTTAACTGGACAAACAAGTATGTAAAGCAAGCTTAACAGGGGGCAAAAACGAGGTCACGGCTTCCTATAACCTGTACACTTCAGTACTTCACCAAAACGAGCCAACAGAAACCATTTGGAATGCGCCTAGATCAAGAAAATAATAAGCACGAAAGAAACTTTCCGACAAAAGCAGATTTTTAACCGTACATTAACTAATAAAAATTGCAACGTGTAGCTGAGCCTTTATGTCTTTATCAGAAGTACACAGATCAAGATTCAAGAGTACACCATCAACAAAATTATCCAAATAGTTAAGCAATTAAAAAGTTGGGAGTAGTTAGACTTGAAACTGGTACATCAAACCGTTAAAAAGAAGACTTAAAATAGAGTTGATATGAATAATCAAATCAGGAGTTTTCAAGAAAGAAAGATACGGAGTACTTGATAGTCTGAAACTGAACACAGAAAAGAATCAACGAACATGAGAAAAACCATCCATGAATCAGAGCAAGGTGTAATCTTTACCCCCAAAACTCAAGCCCACCTGCAAAATCCTAATCCAATATCAACAATCAAAGCACAGCAACTCCAGTTTTAAAAAACAAGCCTGCAAATTTGCCGCCAAACAGTCTCCAAAACGTCCCAATATCCCACTACCCCCAGACGCCGAGATCTGTGTCCCCCCTTACCCTGACGGCGCCGCCGACGTCCGGCAGCCCGACGGCCACGTCCCCGACGACCTTGGCGACATCGAAGTCGTCGTCCTTGGGCAGGCCCACGACTACCAAGTCTTCCTTGTACCCGCCGCCACCGCCAGCCACGGCGCCGACACGGACGTCCGCGAAGCCGATGCTGGCGAGCGCGAGCTTCTTGCCGCCGCCGCCGCCGCCGCGCGCCACCCCCTCCTCCTCCATGCCCATGGCTACTCGAGAGGAACGCAAATGCGCGAAACCGCAGGGGGCAAACCCCAAAAATGGTGGCGGCTCCTCTCCTCGCCGCCGCTCGTCGCCGCTTTTGGAGGAAAGGGTGGAGAGGAGAGGAAGGAAGGAGGAGGAGGATGCTGACGTGGCGGCCTCGGCGAAGAAAGAATTTTTGTATAGCGGAATGGAGATCGAATTCATACGTATTTATATACTGTATTTATCTTGTATTTTATTTCTTTTTTGTTCTTTCTTGAGTGAATATTGCTACGCGTGTTTGTATTGTGTGAGATTTTTGCATGTTTTTGTTGTGTTTGTTGATAGTAGTGGGATGATTCGAAATCTCCTGTATTTTTTGGGAGTTTTTGACATCAATTTGCACGTTTGAGAATTTGTGTGGTTGTATTTTCTGTGTATTTGCACCAAGGCTTCCTTCTTGAAACTTTCCTGCATTTTGGCATTTTGGCCGTTTGGAATGGTGACCTTTTTCTTGAGAGAGACCTCGATGTCATCTCCTATCCGTGTTTTTATTTCCTTTTCTTTTAAAAAAAAATGATTTCTCACTCACCATAGTTGGGAGAGAGAAAAAATAAGGGGAAAAGCGAGGGCTAAAGCACAAAAAATGGGTCCTTTTCCCGAGGCGATGAACTTTTGGGCCCACCAATTATTATTCCCCTGCAGGATCTAGCATACACAGGTGTGTGGGCCCACCACGCGTGCTGGGCTCACCGCGATACTGGAGTGATAGGCCCATGGACCTAATGTTGTATGGGCCTTACGTCAGCACGGCCCAGTTGCTGGTTTTACCTGCAGATGCGAGCAGCCGCCGGCGGCGGCGGCCGGAGAGCGAGTGGAGGGGAGGATGCTGTGCCGCCGGCGGCGCGTGGGGGCGGCGTTGCGGTGGCTGTCGCGGCTGGCGCCCGCGCCGGCGGAGGCGGACCCCGGTGGTGGTCCGCGTGGACGGGAGCAACGTGGCCCGCCTCGGGAAGCCCAAGCCCGGCCGAGGCAGCGGCAGCTGCTGTCGCTGCCGCCCGTTCCCGGGCGGCGGGGAAGGCGACCCGCTCGCCGGGAGGAAGGCGGCGGCGCCGCGGCGGGTGACGGCGGTCAGCTGGGTGAAGCACTACCTCGCCGACGTGCCGCAGGAGGTCGTGCAGGCGCACTTCAACAAGAGGCTGGTAAATTGCACATGGCCTTCAAACTAATTTTTGGCAACTCTTTGATGCAAAGATTGCAATCTGTTTTCTTCCTAGTTAGTGAAACATATTAGAGGAAAAGAATCATGTTGTTCTCTTGCTTGGAATGCTCTTTGGGAATGTGGACTCTAGTGGTGAAATGTTGCTTGGTTAGTGCTCGTGTTTAAGTTTTTCTGTGTTTCTGCCCTTGCAAGAAAATAGTATCATGATCTTAATATGTCTTATTTGTGTATGATTAGTCACTTGTTTTTCTTTAAGTTCATAATTTTCCCTCTTGCAATCTTTTCTCTCAGTTTGATGTCATATGCAGTTGGCACTACATTAGGGATTCCTTTTTTGTGTATGAAGTGAAACTAGTTGCTACCCGTTTACCAGGTTTATTCCGAGTGCTCGGATCATGAGGTTTCAGTTGAGACTATTAAGAGCCAGAAGCATCATCTCAAGAAGGTATACAGTAGAGATTTTGTTCCGAAAATCTGTTTGTATACTATTGTTCTGCGGTTTGAATGAAGTAAATATGCTCAGCAGTTTGTTGCAGATCAAGCATAATGATGTGATGGAGCCTGGCATGAGAATTCACCTTCCTGTGTCAGTGGCAGAGGGCGAGATTAAGAAGCGGTATGAGACCATTCCAACTGCCACATTGCATCCCAATAAAGATGAGATTGAGTACCTGAGAAGGCTTGTCATCCACAAGGTAAATTTACGGCTGTATGCTGTATTTTCATTGCATGAGTTTTAGCCTACATAATTCATGTACTATGTACAGATAAATTATGTAGGTCTTCCGCCTTTGTACCATTCTATACCACAACTTGGACATACAGTATTATGATATGAATTAATTAATGGCTGTTTACGTATAATGGTGCTTTTACAATATCTTAAGACTGCCGTTCACAGTTTTATTATGTCTGTCAATTATTGAAAAATATCAGCTTGACACAATTTCAGCTCTCTGTTCGATTACGCAGCTTGGCATCATTTTAGTGTTTTTTTGGAGCTTACTGATTTTAATTTACATCATTCAGAGTCATAATTGTATGCAAAATTTTGAAATTACAGGATTCTGCTGTACTTGTGCTTAACAAGCCCCCAAAAGTGCCCATGAAGGGAAATTTGCCAGTACATAACAGCATGGATGTGCTTGCAGCAGCAGCTCTGTCATATGGAAATGAAGAAGGTCCAAAATTGGTGAGCTCAACAGTCTCTTCATCATAGGTCAGCATGTATAACCATAAGCTTGCACTGAAGATTTTTCTCGATGGCTTTTGTGTTTTGACTACAGGTTCATCGACTGGACAGAGAAAGTAGTGGTTTGCTGTTGTTCGGGAGAACAAAAGAAAGCTTTACTCGATTGCATTGGCTTTTCACTAGCATCAATTTAGCAAAAACAAATTCTCAGGTAATGAGGCAAAAATCAATTCATTGTGCTTGTGGTTAAGCATTTTTTTTCATCTAGACAATTTTTATTTGCTCTCCTTTTGCCGTTATTTGCATGCTAATTCCTTAAATTGTTGAGAAACCTTATAGGTATGGAATGCTGCCTGTGAAGCATACATGCAAAGGTATTGGGCATTGGTGATTGGGACCCCTAAAGAAAGAGAAGGGATTATTTCTGCACCTCTTTCAAAGGTGTTCCCATTTACTTATTATTACTCAGTAATGAACCACCTAAGCATGTTAACATAAAAAAATGTTTCCTCTTTAATTCTGTAAGTTTCTTAGCTTCAAATATTTTTCACTTAACACTTGTGTTACGAGTTCCCATGGATTGATCAAGTCATATACTGAACTACATGCCTGAAAACATATAATTTCCATAAGTAGGTACTTCTCGATGATGGGAAAGCCGAGCGTGTCATTCTGGCACATCCATCTGGCATTGATGGTGCACAAGAAGCTGTAACAGCATATCGAGTGATGGGACCAACCATTCATGGGTGCTCATGGATTGAGCTACGCCCATTGACAGGCCGAAAGCATCAGGTAACCTCAGCTCAATACTACCTCCATCCTTTAATATATGATGTTGGAACGTCATACATAAAAGAACAGAGGGAGTAATATGTTAACTCTCTTTCTGCTGCACTTATTGAATGTATGAAAACATTCTATTAGCGTGCACATCTTAGTGTATATGCCATTTCTTTTACTGAATGCCTGAGTTATTTCACATATAATACATGTGAAATTGATATTTTCTTTACCGGATCCTCTTTGCAGCTCCGAGTACATTGTGCAGAAGCTCTAGGCACGCCCATTGTCGGAGACTACAAATACGGGTGGTTTGTGCACCAAAGGTGGAAGCAGAATCCGCAACCAGACTTTGAACCGTTTACCGGGGAACCATACAAGCTGAGGCGCCCAGAAGGCTTGGAAATCCAGAAGGGCAGTGTTCTCTCTAAAGTCCCTTTGCTGCACCTGCATTGCCGGGAAATGGTCATCCCCAACATCGCGAAATTCCTGAGCAGCAATGGAGAGTGGCATGAGAATGGCGCTCCATGGTCCAAGGAGAAGCCCAATCTCCTCAGGTTCATCGCACCAATGCCTGCTCATATGAAAATTAGCTGGAATATCATGTCCTCATACCTGGTTTAATCATGTGGTTTTTTTTTGTAAGATCAAGTTCCATTCCATGTAGTGTTACTCTGTCTGTTTCTTCAGGATTTGCCAGATTGTAGCATCTATCATTTCAGAACCATTGAACCAGTGCAAAAGAAGCAATTGATGTGAAATTGTGAATATAGTTCAATTTTCTAAGAGAGTATAAATCCTACCAAAGTTTCCAATCTTTGTTTCATGATATAATTCTGAATTATAATCACTGTACACTTCAAGCATTTTACTGCTAATAAACTGTTACTGCTAGTCTGCTACTAAGCTGATCAGTAGTTCCAAAAGATTTGGTTTTTCCTGTGCTGCTTCCTCAGGTAGACGCCGAGCAACTTGTAATACGTCCACCGCCGCTCGCCGCCGGTGGCCTCGAGCAACACCTCGGAGCTCGCGTGGAATCCCCCCTTGCCGAACGCCTCGAACACGACGGCGTCCGTGGCCACGACGGGCTCGCCGCCGGCGGCGCCCAGCCGGTCGAACGCGAAGCTGAGGTTGCGGGCGAGGCGGCGCTCCAGGTAGGCGTCGACGAAGCAGCCGTGCGTGACGAGGTCCGGCCCGACGCCGTCGCGGCGCATGTGGTCGGCGGTGAGGTGGAGGTCCCAGAACATGCACATCTTGGAGAAGGCGACGGCGCGGAGG
>CM020186.1:3691463-3829446 GCA_009805545.1 Oryza longistaminata
GGCGTGCGGCGGCGCGGCCCTTGGGCAGTAGGCGCCATCTCGCCGCGGCGACCGCGCAGCCGACGGCGAGGACGGGAAGGCGAGCCTCGCCGGGGGAAGGAGGAGGCGAGCGGAAGGAGAGGCAGGCGAGGGCAGCGGCCATGGTGGAAGCAGGAGAGAACCCATGGTGATGATGACGTCACCCTCTTTTTCTTAGCTTGGCTTCTGCTTTCTGAACTGAATTACTGAACTGAACAAAAAGGGCAGGGAGAAATGGAAGCAAGATTTTTGAGAGGAAAAAAAATATTTCCTTCGAATTGGCATTTCATGTCTTCAACTTTGGGTTTAATTGAATCCATATCATCATCAATAATTTATTCATTTTTAAAACATGCTATATATAAAATTCGCAATGTTTAAGTTGTTGCATTACAATTTGGTTTAGAAGTCTTGTGATAAATGCATATGCATCGAAGGGGTAATAGTGGCACTGACATGTCCCGAATGCCTGCTAAATTTTAATAGCACAGCTTGAATATCACGAAATTATAATTAGCATATTTCAAATGTGGAGAAATTATAATGGCGGATTCAATTATAATAGCTTGCCAATCCTGTCTGAAGAATCATCAAGATGGTGACAAACCAAGTATAACAAGTTTCAGTAAAGAATGCAGGTTTTGGATCATCCAGCAGTTCAGAATTCAGAGCTAACATCTCTTCTGCGCTGATAATCTGATATGGCAAAAAATGGTCGTCGTATTCTCCTCCATATTGTAACAAACTCAATCTGTTCATCACTGACGGCACAAATAATCACCAGAGATAAGCAGAGGATAGCAGCAGGAAGCTGCAAAACACAAACCTTTGGCTACAAGATAAGACTAGCCCTCTTTGCCCAAGGTGAATAATCAATACTCAGATGGGCATCAGGAGAGTTTTACATTGATCAATCGCAAATTCACATTCCATCAAATACATCTGTTACTCTGTTAAGGCGAGAACTACTTCGACCAAATTAGAAAAGAAAATGGTCAATAGTACAACAATAATAAGAAGATAATAACACAATTCCGCGACAAGCAGTGAACCGGAAGAGGAGCACTCACTCAAATAGTACAGAAACCAGAAAATAGGAACCGAAAGAGGAAGGCCAGGCTTGCGCCGAACAAGCCGAACACTACAAATGCCTTCCTCCTCCTTAAGCACCTAGTTGTAGTACATAAGCTGTTGCGCCGATGACTGATTCGGGTACCCGTCGTAGAGGGCCTGGGAGCCAGCAGCAAGAAGCCCCGCGGATACCTGACCTGCAAGGCCATGCTGGCCAGCAATCTGCCCAGCTGCGACCTGGCTTAAGGTAAGTTGCCTCTGATATGCTACGATATCAGCTGCCGAGAAGCCTTGTGGCACACCTGCCATTGGTACGGGTTGATATGAAGGAAGTGGCGGTGGCAATGGCTTGGAGGATGTACCAGGTGGGGTAGGTTTGTTGCCCCATGAGCACTAAGAAAGAACATGGGAAATTGCATAAGTAATCATGTAAAAAATTGAAAGAACAGACGAAATAATATTTATTTGATTTGGACAATACCTTGATCGGCTTCCCACGCACTACCAATCCATTGGCCATCTGAATAGCCAATGCTGCTTCGCCATGGTTACTGTATCTCACAAACCCAAATCCTTTATCCTGTTGAACGCGAACTTCCTCGATAGCCCCAACACCTAAATTATAGAAGTGGCGGTGAAGCTCATCTCGGTTAACCTGACAAGTTAGATAAGTAAATGATCAATTTAAGGTGTCCTAAAATTCAAGATGAGAAGTAATTGCAACACACGAGGAAAGAGGAATGGTCTAGCACCAATTCCAGGGTAGGATATGGAATAGGAAATAATTAGAACATAGGAAGAAAGAAAACTGGGCTAGCACCAGTTAATTTCTACCTCATGTCCAAGGTTGCCAACATACACCGTAGTACAATCAGGGTTGTTCTCTGGATTCTCTTTACTTCCGGTGTCCTGACTTGCCTCCATTCCTGCAGAATAAAGTTGAAAACAATTCAGAATTAGCAGCAAGGACTATGTACGTCAGTAGCTCAAATTGCTATTGTTAAAGGGCAGCTAGATATGAGTGTATTTGCTATGGATGAAACTAATCATAACAAATGAACGTGGTTATGCAGAAAATACAAGTTGCAGCATCTTTTCACTTCTTTTGTTACAGGAAGCACTAACAAGTTGCAGCAGTGTATGCAGAAAATACAAATATACATGGAAATCCGGTCATCTCAGATCTTTGTGTGTTAAATTTGATCTTTCTAAGGATTAACATAAAAATACAATGTGGGAGGTCCATTGTGTAATATTGAAGAACTTCAGGGGGCTCAAAATGCAGTGTAAGTAAAGGTGGGAGACCAGATTCAGAACAATAACCACCGGCTTCGGTCTTTTAGAGGTTGACTCAAAAAGTTTATGGCCATGGTGTACCCCACATGCTATTTATTCAGCTGAATATAAATATAATAGTGCCTTTTGGTCATGAAACTAGTAAAACAACTAACCTGGATTACTAGAACTACCATTTGTTAGTACAACTGCATTATGATTGTCAGTTTCTTGTTTCTCTTCTGCATTGTTCTTTGTTGCCCAATTACACCTTATTTGTCTGCTTCCAAGCCATTTCCCTATTAAAGCATATTAGTTTGCAAAATTCAGGAAGTTACAACACTGGAATGCCAGTAGGTTATAAGAAAAAAAATATATTATGAGCTCTGCTTGCATGTTTACCAGTCATTTCAGTTATAGCAGTCTCAGCTTCCTGCATTAAGAAAAATATCATGAGTGATAATAGGACAAAACACTAGGTGCAACTGTAGGACTGGACATCAGTTCACAAATGAAACTTCAGGTGATAATCAAATTTATGTTCAAGCTATGATAAATCATAAATAACAAAGCAAAAGGAAGAAAAAAAACTGACACTTGGAATTGGCATAACCTTCATACAACAGCAAAGATCACCTACGATACAGTTTGAATTTTTGTCTATGGATGAATGACAAAAGGAACCCGAAGAGCTAAAATTAGATATACAACAAGTACCATAAAAAACTATTTGAATATTAAAGAATATGGAATCATAACATAAAAAGTAATCAAAACTACCAATACCAAACATGAAAACATAATATTATATCTCATCTGAAACTAACAGTATCTGGTACACAGGTGGAGAATAGTTCACTGAATTAAACTACAACAGCAATAGCTCTAAGCCTCTAACAGAACACTGGTTGCCAGGAAATAAAAGAAAGAACGCAAATAGGTTGTCACTCGTCACTGTGGTATAGCTAAAACACCAGAATAATAGGTAGAGAATAAGCTGTGGAACACACATCACCCACGGGACAAAAATTGGTAAACATCTGCGAAATGGAAAAAAGTCTGAGTTGTTCATGCCTGTTGATTACGGAAGGAGACAAAACCATAACCTCTGGAGCGTCCGGTTTTGTTATCCCACATGACTCGAGCATCACTGATCATAAATGACACAAATGAAAAACTGAAAAGCTACAGCAAAAACAAAAAAAAATGGTAGAAACAAAGAAAAAGCATGTAGTCCAAAAACGCAACATTCTAACATGTAATATCATCAATTTTACAATGGGATAAAGTTTATATAGAAAATTGAGCCACTTGAAATCAAGTCAGAATTACAAGGCATAAGCTGCAGAATGCAGATAAAAATTATCATATAGTTTATCATGTCACAAAGAACTAAGGACTTACGAACAAGAAGGATATGCTGAGAAACAGGCATAAAGAGTTGCATCATTCACTTCAGAACTTAAATCACCAACAAAAATATGGAAATGCCCTGGAAATAATTCAGTGGGCACAGTTAACCAAATAAGAATTAAAATTAGAAACAAATGAAAGACATGTGAGGTTTTTCTTTAATAATATCTCACCAGATGTATCCTCCCTCTGTGTACTTGCATAAGCCCAGTTCACCTTGATTGCTTGGCCACATCTGTGCAAAAAAAAGTCCATAATGAAGAAACCCTAAAAGAAACTTGAGGCTCTGAAACCTGTGCTGTTGAAGTTAATGGAACACGGGAACTTACATGTGACGACCATGAAGGGTCATTATTGCAAGAGCCGCTGACCTCCGATCATAATAGTCAACAAAACCAAAGGAAGACTGTAACGAAAAAGTGAATTCTCATCAAACAGATGAATATTAACAAAATGCAGTAGGTTCTAGTTATTGGCTCTGTTCTTTTCAGCTACTTCATTGGACTGTAACGGTGGATTATTTGCTCCAACGACTCTAAAAATATGTTTTCTCAAAAAACTTTCTTCTACTGTATTGCTTAAACCACTTGCTCTAAGCTACTACCTCCATCCCAAAATATAAGGAGTTTTGGGGTTGGACATGGGTATTAAGAAAGTAGGTAAAATTCAATGTGTGATGGTTGTGATTGGTTGAGAAGAGAAGGTAGGTGAGGATTTTAAGAGGTGGAAGGTTGTGATTGGTTAAGAAGGGAATAAATTGTTATATTTTGGGACAGATGTTGGAGGCTAGAAGCTGTTATATTTTGGGATGGATGGAGTATTTCTTAAGTTTATTTCTACAAATATTTATTTGATCCCTACAATCACGTAGATAATTCACTGACTAATCTGTTACAAACTGTGCCAAAATGTTTGATGACATTTGAACCAAAATCACACCAAGATTGTTAGAAAATTAGAACTAAAATTAGGTCGGGAATGTTGTAGTGTTAGAACGTGGCGTTTCTCAAACTTTCATCAAACCTTGGGCACAGCCTTTGGATGCATGAGCAGGATGCATAAACATACCTTCTCCTTCCGGATGAGCTTGCATCTTTCCACAAGGCCAGAACTCTGGAAAACTTCGATTAGAAGGCTCTCAGTAACATTAGGGTGCACATTCCCAACATACCTAGTTGACACAGCATCGTTAATTAGAAAAATAAAAAAAACTTCAAAGTAGTTAATTAGCAACCATATATTATACAAATTTCTACCAAAGAAAAAATCAGCATCAGCCTTGATGGAAGACTGTACATAACCTAATTATGCACGCATGCGTCACCTTGTGGAATTCCACATTGGTCATAAAACAAAATAAGTTGGCAGATAAGGAGGAAAAATATTAAAAAAAAAGGAAGTTGTATAATATATGAAGATGAAAGCAGGAAAAGACTGAAAGCACTCACACACTGCGACATGTGGATGGATCAAACCCTGGTGGAAGATTGCCATTTGAAATAGGCTCCATCTGCAAAACATAAAATGTCAAAAGAAAAAAAGAACGAACTGACGCGAAGCAAGCACAGCAAAACAAGATAGAAAACAGATAAGTACAATGAGGAAAGCTAAACTTGGTACCA
Source organism: Oryza longistaminata (assembly GCA_009805545.1). Taxonomy (NCBI): domain Eukaryota; kingdom Viridiplantae; phylum Streptophyta; class Magnoliopsida; order Poales; family Poaceae; genus Oryza; species Oryza longistaminata. Next base: position 3,696,863 of record CM020186.1, read on the forward strand.
AATAACATAAGAAGAATAGGCACCCAACATTCAAACTAAAGAGGAATCACACCAGTAGTGCAGATAAGATATACACCCACAAAGCCCATCTAGCAAAACATAGTTTCTAAGTCATCTGTTATCCATTAACATCGCCATGGTGATGTGGATTGTTAAGCCAGCCTTCCAAACCTATGTTCTTCGTGCAGCAGGTGATGTCGCACAAAACCAGGCTATTTGGTGGGTCTTATAAGATTGTGCCATTAGGAACCTTGAATAATTGAAGAGTGGAAGCACTAGCCTAAGGAGATACAGAAAGCATTTTGATTAAACAGATTTTAGTATGCACCAAGAATGTACACTGAGCCAATGAGGTAAGGGGGCAGCTTACAAAAAAGTTAAACTCTCCCAGGTTCATAACAAATGCAATAATTTCATACAATAATTACATTCGATGTGAATATGAATAGCATATAGGCAAGTAAACATGATATGATCACTTTCCCCAGAAATTGTAAAGGAAGTGAAAACCCAATTCTTCCCAGCCATATTTCATCTCGACCAACTCAAAATTTGTCTCTTTTTTTTTCACCAAACTAACCTAACAATTAGCAGTTAGCACGACATTTGCCATGAATAATGACATGCACCTTTTATGCAACTAAAGACAACACATCACTTGCTCAATTCCAAATAACAAAGAAACTCTAGTTTTCAAGTGAGAGCCTCCTCTAACTACTCAATCAATCAAGATGCAACCTAAAAAAAGGAGGAGGAATGCACAAAGCAAAACAACAATCCTCCTGGGGCTCGCGCGCAGATCGGCGCGCATTACTGCTCCCCGACACGCGCACGCAATGGCACGAACAAACAGATCAAGAAGAGAGGGGGGGAACGGGAGAGGGGAGGATGGGCTGACCTGGGTCATGGCCGCCGCGGCGGCGGCGGCGAGGACGCCGGACTGGTACTGCTGCTGCTGCTGCAGCGCCTGCTGCATCAGGAGGGCCTGCTGCTGCTGCTGCTGCCTGAGCCGCTGCTGCTGCTGCTGCTGCTGCTGCTGCTGCTGCTGCTGCTGCTGCTGCTGCTGCTGCTGCTGCTGCTGCTGCTGCTGCTGCTGCTGCTGCTGCTGCTGCTGCTGCTGCTGCTGCTGCTGCTGCTGCTGCTGCTGCTGCTGCTGCTGCTGCTGCTGCTGCTGCTGCTGCTGCTGCTGCTGCTGCTGCTGCTGCTGCTGCTGCTGCTGCTGCTGCTGCTGCTGCTGCTGCTGCTGCTGCTGCTGCTGCTGCTGCTGCTGCTGCTGCTGCTGCTGCTGCTGCTGCTGCTGCTGCTGCTGCTGCTGCTGCTGCTGCTGCTGCTGCTGCTGCTGCTGCTGCTGCTGCTGCTGCTGCTGCTGCTGCTGCTGCTGCTGCTGCTGCTGCTGCTGCTGCTGCTGCTGCTGCTGCTGCTGCTGCTGCTGCTGCTGCTGCTGCTGCTGCTGCTGCTGCTGCTGCTGCTGCTGCTGCTGCTGCTGCTGGTGGTTCCCGCCGGCGCCGTTCATCTCCTCCCCCTCCGACTCCGACTCCGGCGGCGACGACGACGCGGCGAAGACCGGATCGGGACCCCGGGAACCGAGGGCTCGCGCGGAACGATCGACAGATCGGGGGAATGGATCGAGCGGATCGAGAGATTCCGGGGCGAATTTCTTGCGGGGATCGAGCTAGATAACGGAGGAAGAGGAAGGTGAGATTTTTCTCGTTTTCTTCCTCTTCTTTTTTCCTTTTCTTTTTTTTTTTCGCTCGCCTCTGTTTTTTTTTTCTCCTCCTCTTCGAGCTCCAATGGAGGTTAGAGAGGGGGAGGGTAAGTTGGGGATTTTCCCCTGTGTAGGAGTCTAGGAGATGACATGAACCTTACACTGACAGGTGGGCCCGGTTTTTTTCCCTTGGCTCTAAAGCCTTCAGGCCCTGTATAGATGGGACTAAAACTTTTAAGTCCCTATCACATTGGATGTTTGAACACTAATTATAAATATTAAACGTAGACTATTAATAAAACCCATCCATAACTGACTATTGTGAACGAATTTATTGAGTTCCTGACTTAATCCATAATAGAACCTATATGATTGTTTCGGGTCTACTTACGTTAAACATTTCTGCCATAATTATGGATTAAATTAGGCTTAAACACTGCTCGACGAATTAGCTTGTCAATATAGTTTAATTAGTATTTTGTAAGTAGTCTACACTACTTAATACTCTATAATAGTGACTAAATAAAGGACTAAAGTTAAGTACTGTCCAAACACCACCTTAGTTAGGCCCATGGGTTTGTCCTGTGCAATTCGGGTAACTGGCGGTGACCTTGATAGCCGTTTCCAATCACCAAGGGCTATTTATTCGTTGACCTAGCAATGAAATACGAGCGAGCATTAACCGAACGAATAAAAGTCCTAACTCCAAGGATCCCTCTTATCTACTACTACTTACACTGTCACCATAACAACAATATTTATAAGGATTTTAAGTGGGATGTGACAAGCACATTTCTGAGTTATCTATGAGAATGGCACACCTCTGTAATGCAAATCGACCCAAAAAATTCACTTATATTATAGTGAAGAGACACTCCTTGTTGGTCACATCACTAAAATCAATTATGGGAGAAGAGGAGAGTAGAGGTTTAGTTTTCATTCGTGTCGCAGACGTTCCCTTAGGGCCCCTTTGAATCTATCTAGAATGAAAAAACGGAGGGAATAGGAAAAACATAGGATTGCTGATAGGAATGCAAGTGTGAGAGAACAGAGGATTCCAAAACGAACAGGAAAAACATCGGAATAACCGTTTGATTTTGGAGGCCACAATGGAAAAACACATGGACTCTGAAGAAGAGATAATAGACTCAAAGGATTTCTTCCATGAGGTTGTAACACCTCATGTTAAAATGTCCTCAAAACTTGTATGGGAAGAGGCACTCACTAGGAATTTTCATATGGATTCCCATAGGGTTTCATTCCATTGATTTTCAAAGGACTTTGGCAAGGAAAATCCATGATAGGAATAGGAAATCCTCCGTAAACATTCCTATTATGAATCTATCCCTTTGAATCAAAGGGGCCCTATAATTGTAAAACCATGATGAAAATCGAGTCTCACTCTTGTAGTGAAACCGAGTGCGAGATGAAACTAGTTTTCTTTAGGCGAGTTGATGAGAGCAGTTTTAAGCTAAATGTAACGTTGAGTGACTCGATTTACACCAATGGTGGGAGCCAGTGACACTGTCAAACCGAGCTCATTAGTGAAAGATGGCACTGGAGCTCGGCGGTCACGCCGACCACATCGAGAGGTTGGCTCAACTATCTATTTAACCACCGGTTTTTTAAAAAGTTGATAAGTTATTTATAAACTCGGACTAATGTGTTTTGAGGAACATCGATGAAACTCAATTCCGCTTCCTCCTAGTTCTCAACTAGTCGAGAATGTAAAGTGGGAGATTTCCCCTTTACACGAATCACGAACGTCAGGGACCAATCAGCCGGGTGAGGCTAAGAGGCAAGTTTAATATAAATGTATCACGCCAGCCTATTAGCTCGCAATTTATCTATAGCCAATATAATAGCTCCCGATCATCCATTACCATATAACTACTACACTATCAATAGCCTGGTCGCCACCTGTCATAAGCACACACTAGCGTCTTGGAGTCCGTATGGCTTTATTAGACCACAAGCTGGCTACAAATATGTAGCCCGACTGACTTAGAGTTTTCTCCGCTCTCCTTATTTAATCTTCTTAAAAATATGTATGCAGCTGCTTATAGCCTGGGCTATTGTAACCTGCTCTAATCGGGATTTAAACCGTATATCTGAGAAGAACGGCGAACTGTAGAGAGCCAGTGCTAAGCTGACTGGAAAAGCCCCTATCGCTGATCGGGATTTTACCATAAGCTGAATGCGCTTAGATTGCGGTGCTTTTGTTAGAGGACGTGATCGGAGCCATGGAGCGTCGCGAGAATTCCGCCACAACGTGTGTGATCTTCCGGTTATATGCTGCATGACTCTGCTGGCACCGCAGGTGGCGGGTGCCGCTGACGTCGTGAAAACTATCGTGGTGACGGGCTGACGGCCTGGTGTTTCGCACTATGCGTCTTCTGCAAATATGCAATGCAAAAAAGCTTGTGCTTCTCTCGGCAAAGCTCACGGTAGCTAGGATGAGCCAAGGCAGGATGGAAATACGCCTCCTCCTCCCCACCCATTCCATAATATTAACGGGCTATAAAGGGTTGCATAATCATCATATTTAGGTACAGCAGCAACAAGTCCTATACATTTGTTTGTCATTTTCGCACTTTTGCAACATGGCCCAAAACCAAAGACAATGTGTGTCCCTTGTAAAGTATCTACATATAAAATTTAATAGAAAAGTTATCGAAAATCATCTCATTGCGACTTAACCATATAGCCTAGCATATTCCAGATGTCCCGGCTAATATTGTCTCTAATGATGGTGATATCTATAGGTAGGATTACAGTGTATGATTGCTTATTTTTGGGACCAACTTCATAAACATAGGTTAATAGATTGCATTAATGATTTAAAGAAGAATGTCAATTACTTAAACATACATTTACTCACAAATACTCTATGTCTTTTTCATGTAGCTATATGTCTTTTAAGTCTAGAGGATGAACACAACAAAAGATGTTATCATCCCATAATGTGATGCATATGCATACATCTTTATCAGTACTAAGGGCCTGTTTAGATCCCCTAGCAAAATTTTCACCCCGTCGCATCGAAATGTTTGGACACATGCATGGAGTATTAAATATAAACGAAAAAAATAACTAATTACACAGATTGCGTGTAAATTACGAGACGAATCTTTAAGCCTAATTGCTCCATGATTTTGACAATATGGTACTACAGTAAATATTTGCTAATGACGGATTAATTAGGCTTAATAAATTCGTCTCGCAGTTTACATGCGAAATTTGTAATTTGTTTTGTTATTAGTCTACGTTTAATATTTCAAATGTGTGTCCATATATTCGATGTGACACGCTAAAATTTTACACCCATAGATCTAAACACCCCCTAAACTTTTTATATGCCATGTTATAACCTCAGTACATATTTATCTAAATAATACCTTAAATACTCCTTAAAAAAATTATCCAAGTCCCAAATAACGGAACTAGGTATTTAAATGTCGAATTTTTACCATTTGGTTCAAATACACTCTTACAGTGTCTTGTGCATTGTCCATGTGATGAATGATGGTTTTGCCATAATATTAGCCAGTTTGGAGTATATGGGCATCCTTTGGAATGGAAAAGCTCAACTGGTTAGATTCATTATGGTTCATTATGGTGGAACCTGTCCATTCAAGTTCTAGATTTGCTCGCATTTATGACTATTTATTCTTCGGTGATAGACAACATACTAGGCGGCAACGAGACACCCGTAGTGACTTCATCAATCTCAAGATATGTCGGCCTAGTCTTCCAGAGGTTCTCAAGATATGACGGCCTAGTTTTTCGGTGATGCTTATAGCAATAGGGTATGCGTTCATAGGGGTGTTCTCAAGATACGATGACCTAGTTTTTCGGAGATGCTTGTAGAGATAGGATGTGCGTTTATAGGGGTGAGTGTACGAGCGTTGTGAGCGTCTACATTTGTACCGTGTTTCAAAAAAAAAAGAATTTTCTAAGAGCAATTTTATGGGAATCAATCCAGATTATGTAAAATTCATGCCTCCCAAATAAGCTCTAAAATTTGAAGTGACACCTCTCCCGCGATTCATGGATCCATCCAATATAAGTCACCAAAAAACGAAGTATAATCTTCCAATTCCAATTCCACTCTTGTCATTGTTGGTATTAACAAGAAAAGTACATGGCACCAACACGAAAATGGCGATCGAATATACCTCTACAAACTTTAAATGAACAGACAATGATTTAGATAGCTCACAACATGAAAACGGCGATCCAATATACCTCTACAAACTCTAAATGAACAGATAAATAATTCATCTGGATGGCTCACCAGGGGCCTATTTTACAACGAAACGCTAATAATCAGTGCATCCTGGTGATGATGTTCTGATCGACAGGTGAAACAATTGTTTCCATGATTCTGGGCTTACTTGCTTCACATGCTTCTCCATAACATCACAGCAGATACCAGTAAGCCATATTGTGTTTTCAATACAAAATATTGATACTCAAGCAATAGTTGCTGCTGCTCCACACATGAACAAAAGTGAAATTACACAACAGATAACCAGAAAAGAAGAATGTACTCCTGCCCAGTATGTTTGGGACAACCAGTTTTCTTCTTGGCTGCTGATACGCCATATTTCCACCTTAAGCTTAAAGTCTTTTTAAAAAGAAGGGAAAGCAGGTCAGTTCAAAGGTCAGTTCCATATGGTGCAGATAAATAATGTAGTGAACAAGGGAACCTTAGGAAAACAACGGCACAGTGCTTACCCCATATTAACCTTGGAAAGGATATATTTTGGCAGGACAATGCATCGACAATACCTTTTTTTTTCTCGAAAATATCAGCAGGACTTATGTGGAACATGTTAAGCGAAACATGATCTGTAGTACATATTTTTATTTCGAAGTTATTACTACCAATGTTTTGACCAGTAGACGTCATAATGTTTGAGAGGCATGAAAATAAAATTATTGGTTGAAGTGCTGTACAACAAAATGTTCTGTGAAAAGAAATTCAATAGCTAACATAAGAAGTCTAACATCAATCTTGTTTTTTGAGAAGAATTCAGACATTAAGGCTAAATTGATCTAGGACATGGCAAGGTTTCTAGTGTATTCATGAGACTGTTTACGTCACATAATGGTTAAAAGGACAGAAAAAACTCCATGCACATATATATCTGTAATATGATAAATATCAAGAGGAAGCCATATCCTTTTAGCTGTTATTGTTGTACTCAGAATCTCAGATGCTCTCTTCTTTTAGATGTCAGATGTACCATTTTGCATTGCATTGGCATTAACAAGTTCTGTTTGGCAGAGGTGTGCTACATATATCACAACAAAATATTCATCTTGGGAAGCAAGTGATTTTGTAATGATATCTCAATTGTTGCTATTACCTGTTCAGTTAAATAAGATCTGAAATACAGCAGTAAATACTCAGGAAGAGCTGAGGAATCTGGGATACCAAATCCAGTGGCTGGTTCAAATAGATTTCTTCATTTGAGATAAGAACAGTGAATGTAATACTATAGCCGTCTGAATAGTATGCAAACAAATCCAAACAAAATAACTTCTGGACAGATGTTGTGGAGGCCAATTGGAACAACAATACAGTGACTTGGAATGTCAGATTCTCGTTATGTGTTCCAAAAAATCCCCAGCTAATTTCCTTAGTTTTGTCAGAACGCTTCCTGAACTATCAGCAAGGATAGTTTCAACTGGTGACACTGTGGCAACAAGGACAAAATTTTCACCATTACCGACATTTATTTCATACAACTCAGAGAAAACATGGCGAAGAACATCAATCAACCCTTTGTAGAAGGATCCATCTGCAGCAGGAGGGATTACATTCAATATCAAAGCCCCATCACGATGTAGGATCGTCCGTGCAGCAAGAAGAATGCTTTCTTGTGTCATCTCCAACGGTGGTGCACTGACTCCACATATAGCATCAGATGAATCAAGATCCACCATAATCGCGCTGAAATTCATATCAGGCTCCCCTTGATGAGCAAAATCCTGGATCATTTGAATAGCATCACCAACACGGACTTGAAGGAACTCATCCTCCACCAGTCCAAAATGGCTCCTTGCAACATCCAGCACAACACCATCAGCCTCTATCCCTAGTACATCACACTGAAGCCCCATTCTGATTGACATCAGAAGAGCGCCACCACCGATACCAGCACAAAGACACCTCGGCTTGCCACCCAACCGAAAGCTCTCATCCATGGAAGGGGCGATCACCGCGAGACCAGCGGCCATTGCCTGTAGGTAAGGCTGGACCAGCTCTCCACCCACCTCAGGCTGCAATGAACCACCTCCAACCTCATCCAATGCATCTAACATCAAAGAATCACCCGGCGATAATTGCCGCACAAGGCGCACCTGCGTCTGAACAAGGAACGGCATCCGCTTGAACCGCAATCGGCGGCGCAATTCAGCCGGCCGCGGCGCGCAGTCGACGGCCACATCCTCAACAACCATCTCACCAACCACAGGAACTTAGGTGTATTTGACCCATGTTTTGAATATTTTCTATGTTCAGTTTAAAATTGTGCTCCCATTGATGGAATTGGTACAGTATCTTCCAAAATCCATTCTTCGGAAGAAGATTGTAAGCAGTAATGCTTATTAACAACAACAAAGGAAGTTTATGTAAAACTTATAGTGTATGTGATCTTAGCGATTTAAAAATTAATGCTGGAAAATGATCTACGATAAAAGAAACAAACAAATCTAAAATTAAGTTTTAAACTTCAAATATTGGTTGTGGCTCATAAGATGAAGAGCAAATGATAAAGCTGTTGGTCATCTCATATAACGAATGAAGTCAGGCAGCATATGATAGAAAGAATTTAGAGAGATGACATGATGAAAAGTCCCTTAGCAATATTTGCAATAAGAATTTGGTACTAATTCATTGAAATATTTCGTATCCCCAAATGTACAACTCAACACTAGCTCCCAAAGACTGTAGAAAACTCTCATACAAATACATGATCAGCGATTCCTCATGTATAAAATGTTGTTTTTTTTTTACCCATTTAGATCTGTAACAGCTTACAGATGGTGATATCTGACAATCTCCATTCTGCAGCTTATACAGCAGCAATATATACACTGTAGTATAGACATATGGACGGCTATACAAGAGGGTAACAAGGCCATCAAAACATACAGAGAATTAGCACATCTACAAGACTGAAACAGAGACAATAGCCTGAATAATGGAGTAAACTTATAAATGGAGGCTTCTGGGCACTCCAACACAGCCTTCCTCTTGTATCCATATTTTTATTTTCTTGTGATAAATTTACTTTAAGCTCGAAGTTTCGAAGCCAAAATTATCATTGCCTACTACCATCCTTTGCACTGTCATGAGACTAACAGTCAAAAAAAAGTCGGTCCTGTGGCGACAGCAACTACGGTATGTATGTAAAGTGGGTTTTGATCAGTTTCTACATTCTAGTCGCCGGTTATCCTCCAGGGATGGCCCCCATCTGAGCTGCTGCAAGCTTGGTTGGGTAGAAAGCTGTCTCCAAAGTCGCCGACTAATCTCATCTGCATTTCTTCCTGTGGAGAAAGAATCCTGATACATCGTACACATTTCACAAAGTCCCTGCACATGCAAAGCCATCAATTCTTAGTTATCACCGTGATACAATTAGAAATAGCTATACTTTGATAGGTGAATAAGCATGATCAGTTGAAAAAATGGAGCCTCGTTATATTTCTCAATCAGGTAAGTGGTGAGATCACTGCATAAAATATGCTTGATTGGTTTTAACACAGAGTTGCTTTTAGAGTCTCTCTATATGTTTTGACAGGTAAAGTAAATATTCAGCTGAAGTTAGAAAACATTCTATGGCATGTGAAACTAACAAGCAGGGTTGAGCAGATCTTTGCTTGTTAGTTTCACATCCCTGATCCATGGGTTTATCTTCGGTAAAAAAAAAAAAAAAAGATAAACTAAGCTCACAAACAATAAATCCAGAATCCATGGGTTTATCTTCAGTAAAAAAAGATCCACGTCTCCAGAAAGATATGATAGTTTTGTATGTGCAGATGAAAAAAAAATTTATGGGATTTGACTTACTCCCATGGATCATCGCCAACTAGTAGAACATCCTTCTCGTGATCTTCATATACTAGCTTCCAGCCAACTCTATTTTGATCACCAAGCTGCCCCTCAATACCAAACATCCGAGCAACGTCATGTTTCAGCTCATCATATCCAGAATATCGATTGATGTCAATTGATCTTCCCACCGCACCACGTTTGTGTACCTGTAGATAATTATTTTGGTCAGCACAGGTGCCCACTGCAATAATCATCAACATGTGCAATTATTTCATGAATCTTAGTTAAGAGTCATCCTAAGATTGTAACTTAACTCGATATTTATTAAAAAAAAGATGGTGTGAAGTAACAAGTTGAGGCTAAGCTAGATAACAAACCTTGGTGTAGGTTCTCATCCGTTGATGTGCAGGACCAGCTGCAGACCGGGAATTTCTATTTAAGAATGGGGTATCATTGATTGCAGAATCTATAGAATTGAATGCCATATCAGCAACTCCAAATGAATGTGAAATCATTGAAGATGATAACTCTTGTTGAGAATCCTTTGATGAAATGAAGTTAGAAATGCCATTTCCTGGCAACTGATCCATGTATTTATCGGTTCCAATGTCATTCGCAAGCAGGTCTGCATTAAGTGGTAAACCCAGTTGACCATCAATATTCACCCCAAATAGAAGGTTATTTCTTGGATCCGTAACCTCGAACTCGCTATCTGGAACTGTGTCTTTTAGCAAGTGATGCTGGTGGAAGGATGAAGGTGGAAAGTTTTGTTGCAATGATCCATCAGCCTGAGAAAGGCAAACTGAAGTAGCTGAAGAGGATGTGTCCAAGTAATCCATTTGAGGATTGTTATTTATGCAGTCTTGTCCAGTAGCTGGCCTTTGTTCTGTCGTCTTGGGAATCATAACTGTTTGCTTTACATTTTGATATGGCTTTGTGTCCTGTTCGATCGTAGGACCCAACACAACAGATGATTGAGATGTCTTTCCTGCTGTAGTTAAACTTTGGTTCTTGGAGCTACTTGGGATGGATTGCAGAAGAACAGGATTGCTGTTAGTGGATGGTGATGTTGAAGTAGATGGAACATCATCTGTCTTCAATAATTGGCGTCCACCAGCTACATGCAAAGAACTAGCACCCATGGAAGTAGCGATGTCTGATTTTGAATTAGGAATGACATTCCCAGTTAAGTCTTGAACTTGGTGAGACTGAACCTTTTGCTGTGTCGGGTATTGAACAGTGTTACTGTTATGTAAACTAATAGCTTGGTTTGTTACCTGTACACACTGCTGAGGAGCTGACTGTGAACTTATCACTTGCTGCTGCAAATCCAAAAGCATCTTCTGCTGCTCTGAGATCAGAGGCTGCTGTGGCTGTAAAGCCTTTAGTAGTTGTAGTTTCATTTGATGATCTGCCACCTGCATATTCATACTTGCATCCATGGAAACATGAACAGGTTGTATCTTTATTTGCTGATGTTCCTGTACTGACTGCTGAACCTGCTGGACAGGTTGCAACTGTTGTGTTTGCTGCTGATGATGATGTAACTGTTGCGGTATCTGCTGGTGCTGCACATGTGGCTGTTGCTGCTGGAGAAGCTGGATTTGTTGAAGACCTCCTTGTAAGACAGTGTGACTTTGGACCGAAGGTTGCGTTTGCTGGAGTTGGGCCTGGACAACAACTTGAGGTTGCTGCAGTTGCGCCTGGAGAATGACTTGCGGTTGCTGAAGCTGAGCCTGAACAACAAGCTGAGGCTGTGGAATGTTTATGTTTGGCTGGCTGCCTTGCACTGGTTGAGTAACCACATGCTGCCTTTGTTCAGAGTTGCAATCCTGAACCACCTTCTGCGGTATTATAACACTTCCCAATTGGTTTGATGTAGGGATCACTTTCGCTAATTGTTCTGTCTGTTGGTTTTGTTGAGGTACCAATGCAGTGTTGAACTGGATGTTGTTTTGTTGCAAGAACTGCGGATGAAAACTGATTTGCCTTGATAAATCAGCTGCAGCCAAATTTTGTACAGGTTTTCCACTTAATGAGTTTAGTAACTCTGGTTGCACAACCGTGCCAGGAAGCGAGGAGCTGTGCTGCATGTTCATCCACTGAGCTAGATTTAGACCAGGCACTACACTGTTCTGACTATTCAGATCTTTCTTGCAAATCTCCTCACCAAGCCATGGCATGGCCCTCTTGAGAAGACCATCCATTTCAGTCTCGTCATCTACAGATATGATTAAATTATTATAAGATAATGAAATCATATTTTTTGTTAGAACTGATATTCAGTCGAAAACTTTGGTTACACAATAATCATAGTCTGATATGAGTACTAATCATCCATAGAGTGACCTTTTATCAGATCAGTAACTGTTTACCTGTCATCCCAGGTAGCCTTGGACGTTTTGCGGTGAATAATGGTGAGGGGTAGATGAAGAATGGAGCAATGATAGGCTCTATCTCCCAGAGGGAAACCCTGGTGCGTCTCTCAGTTGGTGCCGCTTCATCCCATGCAACCTGCATATAGATCTACTTATTCCAGCAAAAACAAAGGAGATATAGCTTTGCAAGGAATCAGACCAAACCTGAATATTGCGCCAATGAGATGTTTTCCACCTTACTGGATCCAAATCACTTATACCAGTTATTGTACCCATGTACCTGCAAGGAAGATGTCACAAATACGATTCAGAAAAGAATTTTATAAAACATCACACATTCACAAGTGCACGAACATTAACACAGTCAACACAGAGAGGTGAATGTGGCTGAATGCAGAAAAATGATGCTCCCAAAATATCCTAAGTGTGCACAACACACACCAAGGATCTTTTTAGGTCCAGTCTGTAGCAGGGTCCCTGTGGGAGTCAAGGTAGCTCGATATCCCATCCCTTAGAGGGGGGTTTAGGATAATAAATTTTCAACTAAAAGGAATTTGAAGTAATGAGAACAATTATATGTTACACAAATAAGATAAAGTTCAGAAACTATACCTTCTTGTTCCTGACTCTTCAGTTTCAAACATCATTCTGAACCGCATGCCAAGAGATAATTGGTTACTGTACACTGCCTTCTGGTATTTGGCAAAAGGAATCACAAATTCGGAAGGACTAGCCCTGAATAAACAAAAACCAATAATAGTTCAAACAAAACTAATAACATATCATCTCTTCATGCGTTAAACCTAGCCAAAGATGTTTACCTTGGGTTATAATATATTGTAAATTGGCTGTTATTCGCTGCAGCATGGGCTGCTGCAGCAAGAATTCCAATATGCATACTATCACTAGATAAGACAGATGATGAGAGGTTCGTAGGTTGCCTATTTGCTCGTCTGATCCCCAAGAGGAGCTGCTGTTTTGCATCCCTATGGTCAGAATGAAGAAAGTTTAGTACTCCCTCAAGATTGATTTGTTACAGCAACATTTTCAAGTGATAGCAAGGCAGAAAATGCAGTTTATTGGCATAAATCGTGTACCTAATAAACAAGACTGAATCACCAGCAAGTAATCTCTTTCCACTGACAAATAGGCTCCAGCCCGTAGTCAGTAAATGCCTTTTAGGCTGACCTGGTGAAGAGAAAGAGAACTCAAACTTTGAGACATTAAAGCATGAAGTAACACTAGAATTTCCTGAACTTTTTAGAAACCTTAGGCCAAAGCTGACATACGGCAGTTGAATATGGGTTTCGTTTACAAGAGTAAGGCCTTCATTAGGGGGTGTTTGGGAGTGAGGGACTAAACTTTAGTCCCTCTCTCCAAAACTTTAGTCCCTAGGGGAGGGACTTATTTTTTGGAGAGAGGGACTAAAGTTAGTCCCTCTCTCCCAAACACCCCCTAAGTTGCATTAGCTTTTATCATGCATCAAAGAGAACAACCGAATATTAGTATTTTTCTACTGTACCTCGGTATATATGACGAAACGTCCAAACGTTATCATGCAAATCCCGGGCCTGCAGTTCCTGGGCAGGAGGCTGCATGGAGAAGTCCTAAACATAATACAGTGCGTAAAAGTTAGTAGAAGAAACCAAGAAAGAATCAACACTTTGTTTTCCATAAGGTTAAAGTATGCTCACAAGACGAGGAAAAATCCTCTCAGCGGCACGGCGTGGCACAGAGAAACCTCCATGAGTGCTTGTATCACTGGCGGTCAGTGTTTTGCAAAAGAATTCTGTTTGTGGCCTGGTTTGTTTCAGCGCAAGCTCTGATGCTAGCAATGTCTCCTTGTCACACTGTGTCACCTAATAATCCCAATTCCAAAATCATGTCGGTACTGCTACATCACATAATCCAGAAGATCTAACTGAATTTGGGAAATTGCAACCTACATTGCTAACTGGCTGGAGAGTCATTCGAGCATAAACCTCATCTGTGTCAGGATCAGCCTGTCATGTTTTGTCAAGAAATGTGTCAGTACAGAAGTTCAAATTATTGGCATAATAGAGCACTAATAAAGCGTGGAGCTCTTTTTCTGTTTACTGATGCTCAAAGTGGCAGAGATTACAAGCATAGTGACACTGTGGAGGACGCATATCAGCTTTGATGGAAGATTTGGATAGCTTGGAATTTGCGCATCTGCGTCCTTTCGCATAGATGCTGCAACCTGAAATCGGGTATCCAGGAATGAGAATTGTTCTCCATGAAACTCCAAAACCACTTGCACAAAGCTTGCAAATTTACAAACGGTGGTGTGCTAGTAACTGAGCTTTTGTTAACTCTCATCATAGAACTTGTGTACAGAAACACACATGTTTTCTACATCAAACTCCACGGTAAAATAGAAGCAACCAAGTAACATGAGCACTTTTCGTTTGCGTTGAGTCAGGATCATCAATATTCTAGCCAGGACCGTATAACTGAATTTGCTAAGAACTGAAAGAAGATTAACAAAAGTTGTATGTTCGTAGTTGAAAGTTGCAAAAAGATTAAAGTTATCTGCGAGATAAGATTAAACAACATGTAAAGGAGCATCAGAAAAGGAAGACAGATTGGGAGGAGGCCCAACTCCATGCTCCTCCAGCATTGCATCAAATGGCACCAAACATCCATGACACGACGGCTTAATCTCACAAAGAACAAAAGCAAAGGGAAGTAAACGACACGAGCAATTAGACAGTGAATTAATTCCTCTCTGAAACATCTTCCTTGTGACAAAAAAAAAAAATCGATTCCCAAATCTTCCTCTTATGAGAATAAGAACACCGAGAAAAACGGAATCTTTTTTTTCCCTATTTCTCGAGAACGAAGGGAAGAAACCATTTGGATAGATGGCCAAGATCAAACGCTCAAGAACCAATTGACACCGGACACGGAACCAATCAACCAAACCACACAACCACAAAGAGAGAGAGAAAAATTTTCTCCGCCGCACGCGGACACACGACGCGACAACTAAGAGACGAAAGATGAAAACGAAAATTCACGAAAACAACAAGAACCAAAGAAAGGGAGAAATCTCCCTTCATCCGAAATGGGGGAAAAAGAAGAAGAACAAAGCAAAGCAAGCAGCAGCAGCAGCTTTGATCAAGACGACTTCAACAACTTCACAAGTCGTCGTCGGAAGCAGAGAGCTCGCGGCGGCGGCCGTACCTGCTCGCTGTGGCCCTGGGGGAAGTAGACGACGAGGCTCCCCTGCGGCGGCAGCGACACGAGCGGCCCCGCGCACGCGTACCACAGCTCCTGGTTCACCTTGGTCGCCCCCCTTCCCTCCCCCTCCTCCCCACCACCACCCCCTCCACCGGAGCTCGCCATCGCCGCCGCCGTATCTCCCGAGCTCAGTCACCGCCGCTTCAGCCTACCGCCCGCCGGAATCCATCGCCGGATGGATCGCCGCCGGCGAGGAGGAGGCGAATTTGAGGAGAGAAGAGAAGAGAAGAGACTCGGTAGCAGCGAAGAAGAAAAAAAAGAAGTAATATAATAGTGCAGCCGAGCTAAGCTTACTGGCCACTGTACTGTTTAAGCATCAGAGTTAATTTAATCGCAGGCTAATTAATTACCACTCTCGCTAATTAATCAACCAGAACACATCTGGGGAATGGGGATTTGCAGCTGCAGCACGTGTGGAGAGGAATTGTATACGCGAAATTCACACGCGCGAGCGTGCGGGTGCGTTCGTTGCGTGTGTGACTCTTCTGAATTCTGACGAAAGTCTGAATACACTACTCCCTCCATCCCATAGATCCCGTTCTTTTCTCCAACAAGATTTGGACGAAGATTAAGATTTTCATAGCACGATTTTTAAACTGATAAGCGGTGCAATTCGTGCGAAAATTTTTTATATGAAAGTTGCTCTAAAATATCATACTAATCTATTTTTCAAATTTGTAATAATTAAAACTCAATCAATCATACGTTAATACCACCTCGTTTTATATAAAAAACTTAATCTTAATATTCATCTTCATCTTCAGAAGAAAAGAACACCACCTGTGGTTTATACAAAACTAACTTCTGACTAACTTCTGAGGAGAAAAAACCTCGTTTTATACAAAACTAACTTCTGACTATACGTCCAGATTCGTAGTCAGAATTTGATTTTTTTATTGGACGAAGAGAGCATCTCTACATATGGGAGCAGCCATTCGTTTTGCCTTTTCTTCGTAAAGATTACTAATTAATGATGGGATTTTAATTTATTTTGTATACTATCCACCTTATGACAAGTTTGTTTCTTTTTTACTACCTCTTTTGATGTTTGGTTTTGAGAAGAGAGGGAAAGGTAATTTGCGGTGTATAGCATTTGGGGTAATTTTATCTTTCTCTTTCTCTATTTCTTTTTGCCTACTTTTGTTGTGCTTCTTTTTGAACTCGGCTTTTCAGAAGTTTTGGATGCTTTTCAGAAGTTGCCAAGGGAGACTTCAGAATTAACCAAATCAGCATATTATTTGGAGTTTAACTAGGTGCATGCATGTTGGCATGTACTGTTGGTAATATAGTGCCAATTCCTTTTCTTTTTACCATAAAAAATGGATGATAATATGCTATAATATGATAATGTGGATAATATGGATGATAATGGAGTATTACTTACAATTTGGAGTTTTTTTTATGGAACTCTTCAAGTGACCCAACCATAGCTTCTCTTTTTTTTCTTTTTTTTTAAACCACCTGTGTTAGGCAAAGCTAAAGGATGAAGAGAACGCTTAACTACTGCTACTAATAGGACTCCACCTTACGTGATACTAGTTTCATAGTGTTAGGCCCAGTTGATAGTTGACTGTATTAGATGTGTATATATAGATATTATTCCTTTGCGATAAGAAAAAAAAAATCAGCAATACACTCTTTTCATGGGAGTGGGGTTTATAAAAGATCAAAATAAATCGGGACACTAGAGTTAATATTATTTTGAGGAAACTTAAAACTCCATTGCTAAATTGCTTTTGGCTCTGATTGTTAGAGTTCGCCATGCGGGACCGGATCGCTCCCGCGTCCCCGCTCCGCGTGACCGTGCCAGCTTCCGCCCCCGCGCGCCCACGCCGCGCTACCGTCACGCTCCTGCTTAGCTGGTCTGCGGACAAGGTATATTTTCGCAAATCTAATCCATGCAAGGATATTTTTGTAAATTGAAAGAAAAAAAAGTATATTTTCAATTTTTTTTCGTGTCCATCCTCTGTCTAGAAATATGCTTATGAAGGTTGAACGTTCGATTCTGGTTGGTTCAGTTGATGTGGGTCGAGATCGTGCCCCTAGAGCTGTTTAGAGACAAACACAATTTCCCTATGCTAACGCATAAGATATGATAGCTGGCCGCACGGGGACCAGGTCGTGGCGTTTTTCTATGCTAGAGTCCATGACTCTGCATTGTCCGGGACTGCCAAGTGTATCTTGTCCATTGAGGTCAGGTAGAGTAGGCAGGTCATCCCTTCTCGGAGTCCACCATGTAATCGTACATGGGAAGGAGGACGGAGACCCTAGACTCTAGGTGTTGTATCACGAGCACCCCTTGGCGTCTCATGACGGGCCAAATAGTGTTCATGAGTGCCGAAGATGCGTGTGTGTGTGTCCAATTGGGCACTACATCGCCTTTGGGAGGAATGCACAGGCCGCAGAGCCCATCCATCATATTAACTACATATTCTTACATATTCTCTCAAGTTGCCTCTTAGCATTAATTATGAGGGATAATGTGTATTGAAGACTCAATATCTCTTCGGAGTAGCTTTTTAGGCTCACATGAGAGAATAAGGAGACTACAAGTTAGTCCAGTGTGGATTCTTAGGGGAGATCGACTGCTACATTAAATCTAGCGATGAGTTCAAGGAGTTAGTTCGGACTTATGATTATGTACAATGTTTTTTCTTTGTCTTTCATCAAGGAGAAAAAGAGAGAGCGGGGTAGTTGTATGGTATAAAAACCCATCCTAAACCCTGTAGAAAAGGTTAGACGTTAGGAATTGGTAAGAACACCAGTCTTCCTAAGCTAGTTGGAGAGCATCCAGAGCTTGTACGAGTTGCTTTGATAGTGACGAATAACATGAGTAGATTTGCTATCTTCGGAAGAGCTGAACATGTGTACGTGCTTGTGTTCTTTCTTATTCCCGAGCACATCTGGACACGCCGTCAGCATCTAGAACCCCTAGTTGATCCCTGATTTGTGATTTTTCACGTTTGTCGGTGTTAGTACTGGTTTAAAATTAACCAAGACTAAAAAATGGACCGATAAAACAAACACCAAAATTAACCTTAGGATTAAGTATGTAAATTGCAAACTAAAGTATACGGGAAATCCAACTGAACTACTATATTGTTCAAACTGAGTTTATTATAAACTACTCTATCCATTCTAAAATATAAGTATTCATAGTATTCAACAAAATTATTTTTAGGGTATTGCCTTCTTCACCGACTATCCCTGAACTGGCCCTCATTTAACTTTTTACCCAATTAATTTTACCTTAAACCCCAATCCCACTCGAATTGAATGACAAAGGGAGTAACTAATCCTACATAATCGAAGGTCTCCCATAAAATGAGCCACAGAGATATTATATCAAAATCATTACCATGACTAAGCATATACTCCTTCCGTTTCACAATGTAAGTCATTCTAACATTTTCCATATTCATATTGATGTTAATAAATCTAGACAAATATATCTATTTAGATTCATTAACACCAATATGAATGTGGGAAATGCTAGAATGACTTACATTGTGAAACGGAGGAAGTACTGAACATGATTGCATATATATACTCCATATATGGAATTAATTGAACATTAGTGTTATTCATGCGCGATTAGATAGCACTTAGGGCCATGCTAATTGGCTGCTAGCTAGCTAAATAGAGCTAGAGTTAGCTACTAATTACCTACTAGCGATTTGCAGCAAGCTGATAGTGCAACCTTAGCTACTAGAGCTAGTGGCCTTGCATGTGTTGATCATCATCTTTACTCTGGAATATGCATAT
This sequence comes from Oryza longistaminata, assembly GCA_009805545.1. Classification (NCBI taxonomy): domain Eukaryota; kingdom Viridiplantae; phylum Streptophyta; class Magnoliopsida; order Poales; family Poaceae; genus Oryza; species Oryza longistaminata. The sequence goes on from CM020186.1 coordinate 3,716,043, forward strand.
CCAGCTAACAATAATGCATATGCATTGCGTACATTTCCTGCATGCCTAACAAACGATCGATCGACGCCGCTCCTACTCGATCGTTTCACCAATGAATAATTCATGATCAGTTTGGCTCTTTCTTCCAAGCCTTTTAATACTATAGCTACTTTCTACAAACCCAAGCTCATGGACCATGCGTGTACTTTATGTTGCAGTGTTGCAGCTAATTACTATGTCTGTTTCTCTATTGATTTTTTTAATAAAGTTTAAACATTTGTCTTATCTAAAATTTTTGTGTAAATATAAAACCATTCAAGTCATGCTTAAAGAATATTTAACGATAAATAAAATAAATGATAATTACATAATCTTTTTGAATAAAATAAATAGTTAAATATATCTCAGAAGTCAAAGTGTCATACATTAAAAAAAGGATAGAGTAGCTGATATAGACTACTACTCCAAAATTGAAGTGTACTGTAGCAACTACAAAAATCCAAGCTGCATTGCATTCCGCGCATTCATCCGCCGACCGATCGATCGATCAGCAGTGATGGGATGCAACATGGGACCTCTTGCTTGATGAACAATAATATGATCATCATACGCCGGTGCCACTACTTCTTGTCGTATACACACTCGTCCATAAATTAATAATTTTCATCAGACTAGTATATACCGAGTTGTATGTATGTGTATGCTGTCTGATTAAAAAGGCTGTCGTTTCGGACACAGGTCAAACTTTCAAAGTTAAGCAACAAATTAATAATATATATTTATAAATATTTGGAATATTGCACACATTCTTAAAGTCCCAAGCCTCCGAGGTAGGTTCATATGCTATGGACTTGATCACTTGATTAGAGGAACTTCATCCCAAATATTACGTACTCACCGTTGAATTCTTCTTTACAAAATTCTTATCTAGATTCCAAGACTCGGTAATTACATAGTTAAAATAAAATATAGTACTTCCTCCGTTTCACAATGTAAGTCATTCTAATATTTCCCATATTCATATTGATGTTAATGAATCTAGACATATATAACTATTTAAATTCACTTTTGCTTCCACCCTCATGTTATGATGCGATTAACCACCGCATCTACTTGAGAGAGGATCAAATACACAAGCGTTTCGTTCCGACCAAATATTTCAGATAACGGGGGGATGAGGGAGTCGAATCATTTTTTGAGGTGATCTCGGTGAGAGCACTCCCATTAGATTTGAAGTGCCGACCATTGACTAGACGAAGAGGAAGGACCAATTTGATCTTGACCAACAACTCGTGCCATGCCAATGCTTGTAAAAACTGCTACCGATCGAGCTTGATCTCATGCCTGGATTGATTGAAACCGGCTAATTAAACACGTGCAATATAATTATTCAGACTCTTTAACCGATCCAAATCTTGGCATTGTACATGTAGTACAAAATATGCATGGCAGATGCATGCTCTGGTTGGCCACATGATCGTCGCGAAATGTGTGATGGACGTACGGCGATCGGGTGAGATGGGATCCCCCACATGCATATCATCACCACTTCATCCGCCTCCTTCTTTGTCCTCATCTTAAGCTAAGCTAAACTGAGACCATAGAGCTTAATAATTGATCAACTATATATACATCTATCCAGTGATTAGTAGTTCTTGTTGTTGCCAGTTGCCTTCTCTTCAGATAGATAGCGAGATTTGATCGATAGATCGAGATAATGATTAACTTGCATGTATGCAGGTGATCGATGATATGCGTACGTCCTACTACTCCCTCCGTTTCTAAATTTAATTTTTTACACTATTTTGATTGATCGTCTTATTTAAAAACTTTTGTGAAATATGTAAAACTATATATATACATATAAGTATATTTAACAATGAATTAAATGATAGGAAAAGAATTAATAATTACTTAAATTTTTTGAATAAAATAAAAGGTCAAACATATTTTAAAAAGTCAACGGCGTCAAATATTTAGAAACAGAGATAGAGTAGTTGTAGTTATTTTTTTTTCGAACGCGCAAAAGAATTGGACGTCAATACTACTAGTAGTTAATTTCTCCAAGCTCCTTTCAATTCAAAGAAATAGTTTCAGCCTCTGAATAATGGAAGCAAGCGGATCAACCTGATCGAGAGCACGATTAACTGCATCATAATCCACAAATAGCTATTTAAGAGCTAGCTATTTTTAGGCCTTATCCGTAGGCAGCCTTCACATATCACTAAAATACATTTGTGTAGAGATGGTAGAACCAATCGTCTCTTAAAAAACACATGAAAATCATACTTCTCCATTTTTTTTCACGTGAAAGTAACTAGATATATAGCTTGTTTATTTCTAGATATTTAAGTTCATATTAATCATTACTCTAGTTTACTAGTATATTGATGTGTGATTCTTTTGCGCGTTGACGAAAAGAATCATTACTCTAATTTACTTAGTAATTAAATAATTAGATAATTAATATGTCGAGACTTCCGATAATTTTCATTCTAGTTTCTCCACTTACCAGCGCCATATGAAAAACAATTTTCAACTACGATCGGCATAATGCCATCTCGAGAGAAAACCATTTCCACATGCGAGCCCCGGCCCTTATGGCAGCCATTGTCACATATATTCCTTTTATCTCGTTAAAAAACAAAAATAGGATACAGAAGCATATCTAAATTCATTATATTAAGATATATCATATTCAATCATATGTTTCTTTTATGGAGTGGGTATATAAAACCACATGAGTTGCTTGTTTACACCGATACCTTGTAAGTTGATGCAGCTCAGCTGCAAGATACACTTGATAGTGCAGTGGAAAGGGGTATGTGGTTTCGACTTCAAGGTCACGTGCTCAATCTTTAACACGCTTACATTTTATCCGTTAAAAAAACACTAAAAAAATGTTTGGAGAGACGTTTCTTCCTCCAAATCTTGTTTTTATGCAGCTCAGCTGCCAGCTCGATCGACTCGACCAGCTTATGCATTCAGAGATGGACGATGGCTGGCCGTCATGGGGTCCTCCTGCAGCTGGGCATGGTGGTTGCGTCGTTGCGAGCATTCGATCCGATGGGGACGACACATTGCGCCGCTAGGGCCCCCGGATCGATCACTGTTCATCGACGTCTCGTCGGCACCTACCAATCATCATCATCATCGTCCATCAGACATTCATTTTCGCAGCAAATCTCTAAATAATTCAGCAGCAGCTCGATCCATCCATCAGATCGCAGGATGAAGCATGTCATCGATCCTGAATTTAGCCTGACGAGACTGCATTTCTGTTTCATCCATACTACTATGCACCGGCGAAAACTATGCACCGTGTACAGTGTAGAGCGTAGAATTCAGAGTTCAGAGTCTCTTATCCTCTCACTGGGCGTTAACTGAAGAATGTTCTCTTGCATATACAGTGATATTAGTTGTTGGCATGAAGAACTAGGAGTAATTAATAGATATGACGAGACTGCATTTCTGTTTCATCCATACTACTATGCACCGGCGAAAACTATGCACCGTGTACAGTGTAGAGCGTAGAATTCAGAGTTCAGAGTCTCTTATCCTCTCACTGGGCGTTAACTGAAGAATGTTCTCTTGCATATACAGTGATATTAGTTGTTGGCATGAAGAACTAGGAGTAATTAATAGATATGACGAGACTGCATTTCTGTTTCATCCATACTACTATGCACCGGCGAAAACTATGCACCGTGTACAGTGTAGAGCGTAGAATTCAGAGTTCAGAGTCTCTTATCCTCTCACTGGGCGTTAACTGAAGAATGTTCTCTTGCATATACAGTGATATTAGTTGTTGGCATGAAGAACTAGGAGTAATTAATAGATATGACGAGACTGCATTTCTGTTTCATCCATACTACTATGCACCGGCGAAAACTATGCACCGTGTACAGTGTAGAGCGTAGAATTCAGAGTTCAGAGTCTCTTATCCTCTCACTGGGCGTTAACTGAAGAATGTTCTCTTGCATATACAGTGATATTAGTTGTTGGCATGAAGAACTAGGAGTAATTAATAGATATGACGAGACTGCATTTCTGTTTCATCCATACTACTATGCACCGGCGAAAACTATGCACCGTGTACAGTGTAGAGCGTAGAATTCAGAGTTCAGAGTCTCTTATCCTCTCACTGGGCGTTAACTGAAGAATGTTCTCTTGCATATACAGTGATATTAGTTGTTGGCATGAAGAACTAGGAGTAATTAATAGATATGACGAGACTGCATTTCTGTTTCATCCATGCACCGTGTACAGCTTAGAATTCAGAATTCAGAGTTCACAGAGTCTCTTTTCCTCTCACTGGATGTTAACTGAAGAATGTTCCCTTGCATATACAGTGATATTAATTGTTGGCATGAAGAATTAGGAGTAATTAATTAATACAGATATGACTGAGATGTTATCCACTCCGACGACAAATCATCAGGAATCTGTCAAATAAAGCGGCCGGCTATCCTGATGAACCCTTGAAGATTTTCGTTGATGGAATTGAATCTCCGGGCACTTTGATCAGCAAACCTGATGTGATGCCAAAACGAGCACCTTGTCGGCTCCGCGGTTTATGCGATTGGACATCACTCACGCTTGATAGACGAGATAATGCATATGCTTTCATTAGTTGTTGTACTGCAGTACAATTTCTACTGAGTCATGATATCATTATGAATGAAGCTTTGCATTGTCCAAGGATTTGTTTTTTTCTCTCTTTGTTTTTTGCAGATAAATGCATTTGTTAAGACCAGTGCGACCGATCTGAGGACAAGAATTATTGTCCATTGACATTGCAAATGGTAGTGGGCAAACATAATTAAATGTTTGTTTTTTACAAAAATATCATACAATAATTTTGATTAGTTCATCCTTATAGCACATGTTGCCTTTTTTTGTTTTTACTATTTGACAAATGAATTGCACGTTAATATATTAGCGTTTTGTTGTTTATGCTAAATATGTTCGTGAGTATTTTAACCTTTTCAATAGTTTACTCCTTTCGTTTTAAAATTTTAAAATATAGTAACATAGAACACGCAATTAGACATCAGCTACCATTACAAAAGATATATTAGAACAAAGGAATAATAACAATATAAAATACGGAATTAGACACCAGCTAAGGACATTTTGGAACAGAGGGGTCGCAGTCTCGCTGGCAACAGAGGGGAAGGCAAAAGGCCCACCAACTGCACGGCCCAATACCTGACCAATCGAAACCCAACAGGCCAACACTGCGTGCAATCCCGTTCCGGCCCAACTTAAATGGGCCGTCCGTACCGTGGCGGAGCTCCGGCGAGCTGCCACGGCGGATGCGGAGGGATTCTTCGGGATCGCAGAATGTTGGGATCCTACGTTTTCCTAGTACTGAATTCAAACAATTCGCTTGAATTTGATTCAAATTCAACTCTATTTCACTTAAAAAACTGATTTCTACAGTACAGCAACAGAGTACACGGGGTGAAAAGATTTCCCAATTTCACCACGACCACATCACCGGGCTCGCCTGCCCGATCGCCGGCAGCTGCTGCGGCGGCGGAGGCATGCAGTGCTGCGGCCACCGCCAGAACAGGTACCCCTCGCCGCAGCCGGCCGCGGCACCGGCGCCGGCGAGATGCGCGCCCTCTTCCTCGACCTCCATCGCCGCCGCCGAGCCCTCGCCATCCTCCTCCTCCTCCGACGACGACGAGGAGGACGCCCACCGTGTCCTCCGCCATCGAATCCCCCGCCGCTGCAGGCGCGAGGCCCATGGGACAAGGGGCCATGCGGCGCCATCCTCTTCTTCTTCTTCGGCGCCGGACAAACAGCCGCCGCACCGTCCGGCTGTCCGCCTCCCGCAGCATGTCCCGGATCACTCGCGCCGGCGCGGAGGCTGGCCCACGCCGGAGCCGCCCGCCGCAGCTGCGAGGAGGCCGAGCCCCCCGCAGAATCTGCCGGCTCGTACACCACCATAGCCCCCTCACCTACCGCCGCCACCTCCGCCGCCGACGGCGCCTCGCCATCGCCACGTCGTCCGCCGCCGCCGCGTCGTCCATCGCGCACCAGCCGCCTCATCTTGGTCGCGCGGCAAGCGAGCGGGAGCCCGCCGTCGACGTCGCCGGGGCAAATGAACAGCTCGGGCTCCTCCCCGCCCTTCCTCTTCAGCGTCACGCCGCCGCCGGGGGACTCCACGAGCACCACCATACCCTGCTCCACTAACAATCACCACGTCGCTAATTTGCCACTTAATCCCGGTGCACTCGAAGGTTAATTCTCGATTCTCGCGGCGAAGGGGGGAAGCGAAATGCGGGAGATTTATTACGGGGCTCGTCGAGAGAGGAGTGGACGAGTGGAGAAGAAGAAGAAGGCGAGGAAGACCGGAGAAGCTTCGGTTCCATCTCCGGAAGCCTCTAGAATGCGCCTCGCTTCTCGAGACAGCGACAGCGCGTCACCTGGGCGGCCCATAAGGCCACCATTATGGGCCGGATTGGTGGGGGCCGAATGGAGGAAGCCGAGGTGGGTGTCGCGCGCGGTGTGGCCGTGGTGTGAGGTGGGGGGTTGAGTTTAGTACCACCTCGGCGAGCGAGGGTGGTGGAGGGGAGGTGGCTATAATAAGGGGGGTTGGTGCGACGTTGGAAGGCACGCAGGCGCGTGGTGAGCACAAAGCGAACTATTCTTTCGCCTTTTACTAAAGAAATACCGTGTGCGCGCCACAATTAGCAGCATACGCTAATTTTTGGAGGGTGCCTTCTCTTACGAGGAGGCTCCACAATTTAAATTTAAAGCTTTGTTTTGACTAAATCTTGAAATTTTTTGCGGAAATTTAAAGCTTTCCGCCGTGAGATGTGCCAAATGTTTTTAAGTAATTGATTCAACCGGGATTAACTTGATGATTTCGAGTTTGAATTGATTTTACCAATGCCTGGGACTAACTTGATGATTTGGGGTTTGAAACTTTGAATTGATTTTACCAATGCTGATTTGGGGTTTGAATGATTTTACCAATGCCTGAATTATCAGATATCTACAACCGCACTCTGTAAATTTGGTTTCTATAGAACATACTACAATTTATACTGCACTACTGTTTTAAACCTGGATTTCCTCTTAATTAAATTTACCAATATCTGCAAGTTTTCAGAATTTACAGTGATAATCAGGGAAGACTCATGCGTGCCTAAGCTACTCCTGGTCACACCGGACGAGGCGGCCGCGTTTGCTGCACAGCGCCTGCTCGCCGCCGGCCGCCGCCACCACCTTCCCGTAGCTGTACCGGAGCGGCATCCTTCCCAGCAGCCGGTGGAACTCCGTGATGCAATCCCCTCTCTTCTCCCAGTGCGCCCCGCCGCCCGTCGAGCTCAGGCCGACGGCCTTCATCCTCGCCCCGCCGGCGCCCGGCGTCGGCTCGTCGTTCCTCGGGTCGCCCCAGTCTCTGATGCTCCGGCCTCCACCAGCACCGGCCCCTCGCCGGACTCCTCGGCGGCGACGAAGTTTATCAGGATGTCCTCGCAGTTGCGCTCCCGGTCCACCACGGCGCGCGCCGCGGCGAGCTCCGGCGAGCAGGAGTACTTGCGGAGGAGGCCCGCGCCGAGGACGAGGAGCTTGGTGAGCACCATGGAGTAGCGCGCCGGCTGCCGCGCCGCCGCGCCGTACGCCCACCTCCCGCGGGCCAGGTCGGAGTGGTGGGACCTCGGGAAGAACCCGACGAGGGTGCCCGGGCGGGCGCGCTGCTGCCAGGCGGCGAACGCGAAGGAGAGCGCGGCGGCGTCCGGGAGCACGTCGTCGTCGGCGACGGCCACGGCGGCGGTGCGGATGGACGGGTGCGGGAGGAAGCGGGAGTTGAGGGAGGCGGAGGCGGTGCGGTGGAGGGTGACGGCCGGCGGGAAGCTTGACAGGAGGCTGTCCGGTGTGGAGGGGTTGGACCAGAGTACGACGACGGCGAGGACGAGCGGGTGGGCGGCGTACGCTCCGGCGATGGCGCGGAGCAGAGCAGCCGCCGCTCCGAGTAGCCGCTCAGGAGCACCGTGAGCCGGTCCGGCCGCAGCGTGGCCGCGTCCGGCATGGACTCACCTCCGCAGAACGCCTCTTCTTCTTCTACCACACCGGCGACGGCAGCGGCGAGCGTCGCCGCGAGCAAAAGGAGGCGGAGGCGGCGATGCGACGCCATGGACGCGGCGGCGAGATCTGGTTCAAGTGTTCAACGCTATCGCCGCACGCGTTGACTTGGGAGTTAAAAATGTGTTGAGTTGGATTCTGTGTGGGCCCCAATGTCAGCGTCAGTGGTGGATTTGGTGGTCGTGGGCGATCCGACGTGGACTCGCGTGGGCCCGGCGAGTCAGGCGCGGGAGCCGTTCGTTTTCCCCCGTGGCTTTATCCACACGAGGAGACGACGAGGGAGAGGTGGGGAGCAGGGCGAGGCGAGGAGGGGGAGCAATGGCGGCGGCGGCGCAGTGGTGCGGCGCGGCGGGGCTAGACCGCTGGGTGGGTCGATGGCGGTGTACCTTGTCGCCGGCGAGCCTGCTGCCAGCGCCGGCTGTGTCGTCGCCGGTGCCGTCGCGGTGGACGAGGAGGAAGGGCAAGGTCGTCGGCTGCGTGTCCGTCCCAAGGGAGGTCGCTGCGGCCGCCGCGGCGGAGCCGGCAGCGCCGCCGGAGGCTGAGGCCGAGACAGAGGTTAGTACTAGTATCTTCCATGCCCCCCTCGCCGGCGCTTCGCCGGAGCACAGTGTGTGTGGTGTGGTGCAATGCAATCCACACACCGACAGGACGGGCCCACGGGTCAGCGAGGCAGCAGTGGTGCACCGCTATCGTTTATAGCGTCCTTAACCTTGACCTCCCTCTGCCGTCGGATCTACCATAGACGGTTCAGATCATAGAAACCCCTCTGAGTCTCTGATTATCCTTGCCTTTGCCCTCTCTTCTGACGCTGAGAATTTGACTCTGTGTGGTTTTGATGCAAAAACCATTCGAATCTGATGCTGTTGAACTGCCTTGGCTGTGATGATTCTTCTTGTCCTAAGGAAGAAGGTGTAGAGTGCGAAGGTTGCAACGGCGCAGGGTGGCTGCTCTGCGACTTTTGCAAGGGGAAGAAGAACAACGTCAAGTCGGAGAGCAGCCGGATCTACCGCCGCTGCCCGACCTGCAAAGCCGTGAGTTCCGTTCCTCCCTTCAAATTTGCACATTGCCATCACCTTTTTCTGCTTCGTTCCAACACTCTGAACTGGTGCTGCTGTTGCAGGCAGGGTACATCCTTTGCCCAAGATGCAGGGTCTACAAATGCATCACTTATCCAGAGAGCAATGACTCATGAACAGAAGTGAAACTGATCGAGCTGGAAAATCTGGATGAAGATCTGATCCTTTTGATGAACATACTTGAGTTGAGTGGATAGATTGCACCGATGAATATAGAACAGCCGCACAGCTCTGAATCTGATTGTACTGCGCATTGAAGCAAAATGACTATGTACACAACTGCATTCTGCATAGCAACATATGCTGTTTATTGTACCTTGCCCTTCCAAGCATCAGGCATACCCTGATGTTTCGCCTTTCTTGTTGAGTGAAATGAGGATCATCTTTCGTCCACTCCACATGTCAGCATACCCTGTACTAGTATATACATCTATCCGTTCTTGCCAGAGAATTCATTTTTCTGCTAGCTCGTTCATGTCCCGAAGGAGCTTATCTGGCCGCTCAGGGCATGCATGAATGTACAGATTACACCATTCATCAAAACTGAAGGACTGCACAACTTCAACATATACGGAAAAAGGGCTATAAACATATGTTCTTTACTATACTATGCTATACTTCGTTCTTTCAATCATCAGGCTGCAATTCAAGGATGATGGAGGAGTAGCTGAGCATGGGGTAGAGATTGGAGTTGAGGAAATGAGAGAACAGGTGGACGGCGTGAGCACGATCAGGCAGGTCGTCGGTGAGGAAGTCATAAGGCGCTGGCTTGGCTGTGTCCACCAGCGGCTCCCAGCGGTAGCCTGGGCGCTCTGGGAGTCCAACAACCGCCGGCAAATGGCTGGCGTTGAAGGCCACGTAGATCTCGCCTTTCGTTTCATCTTTCTGTGATAGACACGGATAAAAGAAATTATCATCTGACTTCAACTTGATTGTTGTGAAAAAGACGGTGTTCTTTTTTGGGGGAAATTGCTGTTGTATGAGAGCATTATGTACGTACCATGGAGAAGGCCACGAAACGGCTTGTCTCAGACCAGTCGGGTTTCCCAGGCTGATGGCCATGCCAATGCAACCGTTGAGCTGTTGGGAAGTCTGCGAGTCCAAGGGACTCGCATTGTCTGCAATGTAAAAGAAAAACAAAGCATGAGGTCGATGTAGGCTATGGATACGGTCTCACTTGTTTAGCATGTGGAAGTGTTCTGGAGTAGTTACTTGCGGAATTTGGTCATAAGAGAGCAGAACCGTTGCAAGTCAGAGGATTCTTCTTTCTTGTCCCAGCGGAAATAATTGACCTATAGAAGAACCAAAGATGGATTAAGGGAGGGGTTTAATGACAGCTGATTCGAAAAATACACCATCACATTGGACTGACATAATGGTCATGGCAATATGTGTTGTTGTTGCCTCCTTTTGTATGGCCATATTCATCGCCCATGTAGAACATCGGAACACCCTAAAGAATTAAAAGAAAGTAATAGTTTAAAAATGTTAAATACTGCAGAAGATGTGACTAATGAAAGTGGCAAACAGTCTAATATAATTAAAGAGTTCAGATAATGAATCTTACTTGAGAAACCATGAGAGAAACAAAGAAATTGCGCATTTGCCTCTTCCTCAATCTTTTGACCGACAAACCTGCAAATTCTCCTTCCTACATTGTTGACATGAAATTGTAAATGCGCATTCTATATAAGATTCTCAACTGCAAATTGAAAGAAAACTAATTACTTTGAAATTGCTAATGTATATCAGGTCTGCGCCTCTGGTGAGGCAAATGGAGCGCAAATCCTAGTCAGTGAGCTCACATGGTTTTCCCACCAGCATCAAATCCTAGCGACTGGACTCATGGTTTCCCTACCACCAGTAGTAACGACCTGCCTATAGTAATCTTCATCCATAAGTCCCATAACTCATCTCATTTACAAAATACAACACACATTTTCATCTTTAAGAAATACAGGGAGTTTACAGACCATGATATTTGGTAGGGGAACCTTCATCACACTAATGGTTTAGCTATCGAGTAAAGCCATTGTAAGATTATCGGGCATTTGAATAGAAGTAAAACAAGAACTATGCAAAAACATTATAGTTCAGTATTACCTCCCCACAGTTCCAGCTGAGGTTATGATTTTCTCCATCTCTATTATCCTCACCATTTGAAGAGTTGTACTTCTTGTTATATGTCACCAAATCAGCCAGCGTAAATCCATCATGCGCACACACAAAGTTGATACTATGCCAAGGTTTCCTCCCCCCTGCCTGATTAATAAAGGAATATTTGTGATGGCAAATAACAAGTGACAGCTTTGATTCTTATGCAAACCTAAAGGAAATGTGAAGTAAAAAGCAAATTACATAGACTAGAATGAAGCTACTTTGCATTGGTACTTCTCTGTGTATTTTTAAGTGTCAGAAATGTACTAGTCCAATTGGCTATCAGTATCCCCTACATGAATAACATAACCTCTTTTCACAAAGAGAAATGGACAAAAGAAAATAAAAATGGCATGGAGGTTATTTTTTCAGAGGTTAGGCCAAATAGAAGCCTCACCAGACACAAGAGCACCCCAAAAATTGAAAGAAAAGAAAACAAGACCATTTTCTTTACTCGCAAGTCATGTGTTAAAGGCTATGCGTGGATCTAGAATTATAACTGTAAGCTTCATGCACTATTATCACCAGTTCATCGTGTGGCATTTCCAAAGACCCCATCCAATTTGCATTGTACCAGATCCATCTAAAGGTATTTCACTATGTACCTGGTATAGATGTGGACTTCCACACAAACATTCAGCGAAACCACCAGCAAATCCATCTGTGCCTTTAATGAATTGACGAACAATGTCCCGGTACTGGAGAAACAAGCACATAATATAAGTCAGTGCTATGATGAAACAACAATTACACAGATAAAGTGGGAACTATGTTAGATGTTGGTTTAACTTTAGATGGATGCAGATCATATGTTATAACTCCAAAGTTCAGTGTCTAGCTCAAATATAAGCTTAGTATACTGTTGTTTCTTACTTTTTCATAACTCATGACCTGCTAAAGAACAAAAGGCGTATTTATGTATTGTTAGCACTAGCCCTGAGAAATAGCTCACCGTTCAGTTCATGTATTATCTTCTGTGTACATTTATGGACAGAATAATTTATGTGTTTGCCTTTGAAGTTTAGTAAAATAATGTTATGTTAAATTAGACATGCCTCATATATAACCTCTATTTAGTGTATGCAAGGAAACATTTGTTTCCTTAGAAAATCAAATAGATCAAGATATGCAGTTGTTACCTTTCCATTCCACTCTGACCAAATTTTCCAGTGAGGAAATTGACCTACTTGATAGAGGCCTCCCGCATCCCATGCTTCAGCAATGAGCTAAAAATGCAACCAGATACACGAATAAGAGGATTTCACAAGGATACAACAACGTGCTAATTATATCATACTCCCTTCATTTGATATTATAAGTCCCTTTGACTTTTTTATCTATAAATTTGATCAAACCTAAAGAAATTTGACATATAAAAAAGTCAAAACGACTTATAATATGAAACGGAGGTAGTACATACTATTATGATATTTGGTGTAGATATTTTCTTTATATCAGAACAAAAGAATTACTTGTGTAGAAAAATAAATTCATTGCCAAAAATATGAATGGTAACATTACTGGTATGAATGTACTAGAAATTGTAGATGCGCAACAAAAGTCAGAAAAAGTAGTAACCTTGACATCTCCAAGAATTGGATCATTGCTGATCATGTCAATAAGTGGTGGAGTAGCAAGAGGTGTCCCTGTCGTAGTCGTGTCACCTTCTACTGGACCTCCATACACATTAACTGGATCCCAAAGACTTGTAAAAGTAACAGGAAAAAAATAAGACTCTTCTGTAAAGACAAGACACAGCCAAAAAAAATAAATGAACTGATGTTTACCTGCATCCTCTGGTCATTATGGATGCAAGATCAAAACGAAAACCATCAACATGCATTTCTGTTACCCAGTATCTGCAATGTCAAAGTTATTTTGTTTAGAACAAAGCAAACAAAAATAAACACATGTCATGCACCAAAGATATCATGAAAAATGGCCTAACAGGAGATTCAAGCATATTACAACAAACATGGCAGTTCTTTGATTTATTTATTATTAATGAGCATAAAAAAATGATAAGATGATGGGATATAGTTTCCCTGCTTTATTAGAATATAGAATAATATCCAAGTGTACATATACTCAAGCACTGAAACATCATCAGTATGTGTTTGAAAACAGAAAAGCAATTCGCTGGAGATTAAAAGAGTAAAACCATGACAGGCTTGCAATTGAAGTTCTTGACAAAATGATAAGCAGTGAGAAGAGATCACTGTGCAGTATATATATTTATAACTGTACCTCAAGCAATCTACAATAAATTCACGGACCACAGGATGATTACAGTTGAAGGTATTCCCACAACCAGAATAATTGTAAAACTCTCCCTGTAGGAACAAACACCCTTCAAATTCTTTGATAGAATTACATAATAAAACTGCATTATATACATCTCTGAAGAAAAAAAAAGAAATAGTTGCACAATGAGCAGTATATCTCACCTTAGGGGCAAGCATATAGTATGTGCTATTATCTATCCCCCTAAATGATAATATTGGTCCTTTCTCATTACCCTCGGCTGTATGATTGAAGACAACATCCATGATCACCTAATAGAGTATCCCCACGTAAAAAAACATGTTGAAAAAGAAGCAATTACTAAACAAGAATTAACTTATATAAACTTAGTTACCTCAATTCCCCGTTTGTGAGCCTCTCTAACAAAAGTTTTGAATTCATTTATGGCATCACGGCCACAATTTCTTATCCCACCTGATGAATATCTTATCATTGGTGAAAAAAAGTTTATCGTGGAGTATCCCCAGAAGTTCATCCTGGTAAGATAGTGAGCAGTTTATATGAAATAATATAAGAAGATGATTGAATCTCCATGAAAATATGACAAATCATAATAATGTAAAAAACATGTATGGATGTACACAGTACACATATTACAACAAAGTAAGTGCATAACTGCAACACTCCATGCAAATGAAGGAAAAAAGGTGAACTGAGTTTAGAGATGGAAAAAAAAAATCACATTCAGGAATCTAGACAAAGAAAAGGCTGTTATGTTGCTACTATGCAAAATCTATGCATGTTGAACCTCTTATAAGAGTTGGAGATTTGGGCTATCAATTATTCAATTGTAATACGATATTGATGTGACCAACATTAATTATTGTTTACGTCTCACAAAGAAAAACTAGTTTATTTTATCAACTTATAGAAGTCAAGATGGTAGCATTAGCAGTGGGTCATATCTATCATGTCTACACAAACACCTTATGCAAAATAGTTGACTGGATGTTAACCAATGCACTGTTTGGAAGGGGGAAATCAGTTTTGCAAGAGTAAGATTCGTTAAGCCCCATTCAAACACTGCTGATAGTTTAATTCTGGATGCAAGTCTGCATACTTGGAAGAGCAGCTGAAGTACTCCAGCTCATTGAATTCATGGCAGGGCATCAACTCTACACAGTTAACTCCAAGCTCCTGTAGAGGGGTTATTCCATAAATAAATTAAGAATAAACACACAACTAAAAAAATATATACAGGCTATTATTACAGCTATTCACTTAATGGACCACTCATGAACAAAAGAAGAAGAAAAAATGCTGGGACCAAACAACCCCTAAGTAAATTTGTCAATGCATAGACCAAATGAAGTGTTCTATCACAAAGTACAGCATAGGTCTTAGAAATACTTGATTATGGTTAAGTTGTAGAATAGGATATCTTCAGCAAAAGCCATGCAAAATCTAGATGTATGTGAAGATCTTATAAAAAATGAATATGCAACACTGTTCTAAATTGTTCTTGTGGCCCAATAGCTTCTTGACCGAACTAGGTAATTAGTAAAATGCACCTTCAGATAGTCAAGCTTTGATATAGCCCCAATGTAAGTCCCTGGATGTTCTACATTGCTTGAACTGTGCTTTGTAAACCCACGTAAATGCATCTCATAGATTACAAGATCCTTCTGAGGATATCTCAGAGGTAGGTCACCTTGCCAATCAAACTGCAAATGTAAACATTTTACTGTGAGATTTAATAACATAGACAGTAACAACAACAAATTAATGCAAATCATTTTTCTTTTTTGCAAGGCACATAAATGCAATTCCACTTCATAACAGCAACAAATAAATGGAATTCCTCATCGCAAAAAAAAAAAGTTATTTTCCACTTGAAAACAAATAATAATAATAATACGATCAAAATTACAATATTAGAAAAAAAGATGCAAATCTTAGTTGTACATTCAGCAACCAGCTAATCGTATAATGACTGCCTCGGGTATCAGATCAAAAGAGGATAAATGGAAACAAGTGGGAGTAAAAAAAGGGAAACTGATTCGTTGGCATACCGTACTGTACGGAAGAGGGATCATGCCAGCCATTTGAGGCCAGCAATCGCCACCAGGACCGGGGACACCATACTCTCCTCGGCTTATCACTGCCTACAGTAATAGAAAAAAACTGCAGATAAGCGCCTCCCAAAACTAGTACAATCACAAACATAGGAGAAGAAAACCAAGAAGGCAAAATGAAGCTAATGCATCACCTTGGCATAAGGATCCACCACGACATTGGAGACATCGAAGTACTGGCCGCAGTGAGGGGCGAACATACCATCGAACCTGTACCCGTACAGCATGTTGTGCAGCTCGCCTTCGATGAAGACGTGCCACACATTCCCCGTCCGATTGAACAGAGGATCAAGCGGAACCTCCTCAGTCACCTCATCCTGCACCATCCCACACAATGCAAAACCACTTCAGTTAATCATCGGATTAAAAAAAAATACAGAGCCACTGAAAACGAAAGGAGAACTTAGCGAGGAACGCGTGACACCGTTGTGGTGGTCTGAAGCGAGGTCACCTCCTCGAGATCGTCGGGGGTGAAGAGGCAGAGCGACACGGCGGATGCGCCGGCGGAGTAGACGGCAAAATTGACCCCGCCGTCGAGCGCAGTGGCCCCCAGCGGCGCGGGCATTCCGGCAGCACCCTGCACGCGCCACCCAGCGCGTACCTCTCCGGCATCACCACCGCCTCCTCCTCCTCCTCCACACCCTCCTCCTCCTCCTCCTCCCCGACCCCGACCTCCACCGCCGATGCCACCGACCTCCTCACCCCACCGCCTCCCCGCGTTCCCGCCGAAACCGCCGCATTCCGCCGCCTCGCCCCGCCGCGCAGCACGGCCCGGCCCGGCCGCCCCGGGGCGCCGCGACGACGAGCGGGCGCGCGGAGAGGCAGTGCGGGAGGCTCGCCATGGCGGAGAAATCGCGAAATCTCCGATCGAGAGAGGCGATCGAATTGTGAATTTTTCCGGTGGATTATTTATAGTTGGGGATTCGAGTTCGTGGGGAGTGTGAGGACTGAGCGCGACTGAGATGAAGGGGAAGCGTGTGCGTTGCGCGCCGCGCGAGGAGGCGGGGGGGAGGAGGTATCACTGTCTCGCTGACATGTGGGGCCGGTGTGGTGGGTCCCACTGTATAGCTGACGTGTGGGGCCGGTGGGTGGTGGGGTGGGGAGTCGCGTTGCGGCGCGCAGCCGCGCACCGTCCACTTGGACATGCAGGTAGGCGGTGAGGCTGTTGCTCCTTTTTCGGGATGGGGCCCACGTGCATGGGCTTTTCGTGGGGGCCGCGGGCAGTCACTTCTAGATATTGCCCCTTTCTAGATTCAGAATGTTTTTTTTTTTTTGTACTTTTTTAATACAGATTCAGATGCTCTTTGTAATAATAAAGTACTATTTAAGAGAACATTTTGTGAGCAATGTTGAACATTCAACTGAAACAATTTAAACTAAGGGCTTTGCTTTTTTTTATTAACATTTTTAACCTACCAATTTTTGGTAATGTTTAACCTTCAACTAAAACAATTTAAACTAAGGAATATTCACTTTGTTGTTATTTTTAACCCTACTAAATTTTAGCATTACTAAATTTTAATAGAACAACAAACCAAACTCATTATTGTTATTGCTATCTTACCAAATTTTGAAAAACCAGGAAGCTTCCACTCTCAAAAACTCTACCAATTTATCCCGTTACACTGACATAAGTAATGACATTGCACGGTTCTGATGTAGGAGAGGTAAATTTCATCGGTAGATAGCACGAAAACGCCTCATATGACATAACTTCAATTGGTATAGGCACAACCGTAGATATAGATATTTATTTGCCTTTAATAAAACTTGAACAAAACACAGCATTAGCTGTAGACATATATGTCACAGGTGTGATGTCGGTGCTGCCACATCACATTAGCATCTATACCGCACGTGCAAGACAGGGAGATTAAAAAAAATATCAACAACTGGGTCAGGCTTGTACCATTATCTATATGATTCTGTTTACTTACGGATTACTACAACTAATCAAGTTCTTTTTTCTATTGGAATTACATGTTGATTCCAACAACCACCTCTCTCCTTTGTTAAAACTTCTCTTCGTGTGAACCATTCCTTCTAGGTGTCGTGTGCTTGTTTTGTTTCCAGTAGCAGGATAGGTATGTGGTGTGGCCGTCTTTTTCTTCTCCTAACTAGTCTCTCAACGCTATAGATTTGTATTTTTTTCCTACTATATCAATAGAAACGTCGCACTACCGTATGGCTTGATTCGAAAAAAAAAACTGCTCTTCGTGTGGGTTGTGCTGATGGCTTGCGTGGCTGCTTGTCCATATATGCTTTCGGCTGTTGGTACGTATTGCAGATTGTCGCTACGTATAACTGCACTTTCGGCGGATTTCTTTGGAGTGCAGTGCAGCGTGTACACTGTCGTGTACGCGAAGCACGGGCACCAGCCGCACCACGAAAAAACGTGACGCCGTAGAAGGCCGTAGCAATCTGGGCCGTCCACCTCGCGCGGCCCATCTTGAAATCCAGTGCGCGGCCTGCGTATGCACGTGGGCCGTGTGGCCTTCTCCACGCTGTTCAACAGACGGCTTGGGCCGAGAAAAACTAGTCCATCTTTGAGCCTTGCTAATGGGCTTGGCTGTAAAGTGGCACAGGCACAAGTAACGGCCCATGCCCATGCAAAAGTAACGGCACAGTGTACAGCTCCTGGGTACAAAATTTTTCTAGCAAAGGGTTACGAAAGTTACTACATCCTTTTCAAGTTACAAAACATTTCGACTTTAGTCAAAGTCAAACTGCTTCAATTATAACTAAGTTTATAGAAAAAAAAATAATATTTTCAACTCAAGACAAATTTCTTGTGAAAATATATTCAACTATTGATTTAATAAAACTAATTTGATATTATAAATATTAATTACTATATTTATCTATAAACTTAGTCAAAACGTCTTATAACCTTAAACGGAGGAAGTATTTATTTAGCACTTTTAGTATTTATTTAGCACTTTTAGATATTTGTTAAACGCTAATAGGCTAAATATACAATGAAATTTCCAAGCCATATACATGACACACAAGTTTCTAAAATCTATTTAGTCCATCTCGAGATCCGTATATCACTTCACTGATACTTTTATACTTGGTTCTTAAAAAAATATCAACTCGAAATTTTATGATTGGATATGAGCGCCTACATCGTACCGTAAGCTTTTATTCCGTAAACACCACACCATCACCATGGATCGTATGTACGGATCTTTTACTTTTTAAGGTAAAAAGAAAGAGCTTTATTAATTATAATTATAAAAATAGCGATTATATTTCTGATACAATAGTCTAGGATTCCTACGGGAGCACACAATCTCATCTGTGCAAGCTCTTAAGCCTCTTTTGCTTCAGCAATCCTTGCTTCAATTCCCAGGCATCTCTCAAAGTCTCAATGGACAACTTAATGGGCTTAGACAACTTCAGTGATATCCATATCCAATATTGTTGGAATATGGATCAATTCCATCGCCACTAAAAGACCTTTTAGGGTGTGTTTGGATAATGAAAAATGTGACATGGAATTAGGATTGGGAAATAAATGAACAGTTAGGATTAAATGGAAGAGGGATAATGAATGGTTAGGATTTAAAGATGTCTTTTAGTGGGTGGGAAATCACTTTCCTATCCCATTAGCCAAACACTCCCTTAAGCCATTATAGTGCGTTGGCCTAAAGTACAACGCCACACAAATGTAAGGTTCTATGTGCCGTTAATGGGCATGTTCGGTTGTAAGGTGTAGCAGCTGTACCACAGTGTTGCTGCTGCAGCTACTTACATAAAGTACTGTTCTGGCCGGCTGCACCACAGCCGTATGAGTGCAGCCGAACAGGCCCAATAACACAAGGCCTTTGCAAACTAGAGTCTCCATTAATAATTCCTGAACTAAGGGGCAGATCTAGAATATTCCAAGCCTAGTGCTCAATAAGTTTGCTTTTATCCTTTTTTTTTTTAGTTTTGAAGTGCAAATTTCAATGCGTATTTAAGCTCAGGAGTACGATTGCAGCCCTGGCTATCTCTCGCCCTACCTGCCCCTGCTTCACTTGCTTCTTCACTACTCCCTCCGTTTCACAATGTAAGACTTTCTAGCATTACCCACATACATATAGATGTTAATGAATCTAAACACATACGTATGTCTAGATTCATTAGCATCTAAATGAATGTGAGCAATGCTAGAAAGTCTTACACTGTGAAACGGAGGAAGTATCTTCTTAAATGCATCGTCGACATATTGTTCAAGTGGATTATATGAATTTCTAGAATCTTGAAAACTATTGGCGGAACTCCATCTCACCACGTGTTATATTTTGAACTAGTAATTTTGGTTTTCCCTATGGAACTTGAAATCCCTGGGCCCTTGGGCAACCCTGATGGACAAAGTACATTAGGGAATAGGAATTGTCTAATTTTCATATGTATATTATCTTATATAGTGAAAGCAGTAATCTTTCTTACACGAGAATACGCCACATCGTAAAAAAACATATATCAACCATTGAATAAAGAATTTAGATAAATAATAGCCATTGGATCAAAAAGGTTGCATATGCATTAAAAAAATAACAATGGGATAAACATATGGGAATTTCTGGAGGTTTCTAGTGCCCCCTCTTAGACACATGGTACAAAAAGAGGGCAAAGGTAATGAAGAAAACAAAAACTAGGGGGTTATAGTGATTTCTCACATAGTACGACAACTAAATCTATAGTTAGCTAGACCAATATATACTTTATAAATAAATTAACTCATGCTAAAACCTTCTGTAAACTAATAGACCGTATACAACAAATAGTTCTTATACGGAATTAAAAATCACGCATCGCGCGACTACGTGGCTTGTTTATTGAAATCTTTACAACTTTTTATCGCTTTTCTTGTCCTTGATGGCAGCCACCCCTCTCATAGTCTCATTTTCCATGCGAACAAAATATTTTCTCTATCGAATGAAAGGTTGAATAATGTAAATGTCCTAACTCAGGCATAATTAACTAGACACAAACTTAATGCATGTGCTTCATATGTGCACCGTCCCACAACATTTTCATTAGATATTCTCTAATGCATGAGAGCCGCACAATCTGGTGGTACGGTTTTGTACAAACAGGCTACAAGCTTCATAGAGTACCATTTCTGTTAATTAACTGTATAAAGTACCAGTGGTCAACATCTTTTAAAGTTTAGGCCATACATCGATTAATTGCATGGTGAATCACTTGAAGTCCTTAGTCTTACACATATAGTACTCGATCGTTGATCCAAATACGGTGTACGGACCAAGGTCGGCAACATTTCTTGATTTGCATATGGATGTATGTACAAGTACACAAAACCTGATCTAAGTAATCAACATAAACGAGGTCATAATCTGATCATTTCTTGCATGGAAGTATGCACAGTGGTATTCTTTTTTTCATTATGACCGTTTTTTTTCTCGATTTTCATTAGCACGCTATCCAAATCGTTAAACGGTGTCTCTGTGTAAAAAACTTCTATATATAAGTTGCTTTAAAATATCAAATAAACCTATTTTTTTAAGTTTGTAATAATTAAAAGTTAATCAGTTATGCACTAACATCTTTCTCATTTTGAGTGCTTTAATTTTATCTTCATCTTATCAATCTCAAACATAACTAAACTCCATCTAATTAAGGAAGACGAGTGAGGTCAGAATTTGATCAGACAATAAAGTGAGGCCAAATTAAACTCAAATTAAACTCATGGGTATATGTCAAGTAGCAGGTATACGGCCGTGGCGGCCGGCACAGCCTCAGTTTTATTGGATGAGATATACGTTGATAAGGCAACAGTGGTTGGATGGTACTACTCCCTCACCCTCTCAAACTTATAGGTACTAGCTGTAGTAGACGGCGGGTAAATACGTAATCGATGACTTTCAAAATATTAACTATAGCTAATACATAGAAAAGATATTTTTAGGAAAAAGTGACTCCAATAGATTTGTCATTTAAAATGATTTATTTTTTATATGCATGATTAAAATTAAATGTAGAAATGAACTGAGCGTACCTTAACTGGTAAGGTATCTTACGGGGAAATCTGTCCACCTGGATTCAAGTCCTCAACTTGATATGGGTACCGCATGCGTGTTCATAGAGTCGAGCGTGCACGTGTATATAAGCGACATCTGTATTGTTTTCTGTAAAAATAAAGTATCATATATATGTACATAGTACGTTGCTGGAATGCTAAAGTACTTCCTGGTTATAAATATTTGACATTAATTAGAATAAGATTTAATTAAAACTTTTAATTATTAACTTTATGTAAGATTTAGAAGCCTCTTCTACTCATTTTGTTGTTGTTTTTATATCAGATTAAGTTTATAAGTCTAGTAACAAACTTTATGGTACTACGATGGTATTTTAAAGAAAAATCTTGCTCATACCATTATTTTTGTTTTAAATTAATAATTCTCAAGTAATTAATTACGGATTGTCACGGTTTTAAAAGTTTAACCAAATCATACACCTAGTTTTCACATATCCTAATTAATCACCTTTTTTGTTTTCAACTATACCAAAAATACATATATACGCACACGCCACATGCACACACACCCATGAGTATATATCCACACACACCCATGAGTATATCACATAACACACTCTTAAAAAGTTAAATTTGGAAACCAGTGACAAATTCCTTTTCTTCACTAAATTCCCATACTCATGTCAATGCAATATTTATGGGCACAAGTATTTCAACCTTGGTGGAGGCTCCTGCACTTATGAATTCACCATCACACTACCGGTGCTTCTTCCCAGATCGACGCAGGAGAACTTTGTTGCATCTTTCACTATAACCATATATATCTTAGAAGCCTGTGATAGAAAATGCATATATTCATGCTGCACTCCAAAACAGATTGATCTTTCCAGGAAGTGCTAGGTTGACATATCTCCACTAAAACATGTCAATCTGCCCTGACCTAAAAGATCAAGTATATATATGGTATATACCGAAGATATGGAAACTCTCCGTGTAAAAAAATTCCATGCATATGCCATTCTTGTCTTCTAGATATATAACACTTTCTGAGTAACTTTGACACTCATCAAATGAGTGCAACACACCAACAACCAAAATGTAACCCATGCACGCGACTAACAATATATATAGGAGTACTTCATATGTTCCATTTTATTTGACACCAGATACTATATATAAATTAAACTTTCACTGCTCGTCTTTTTTAAAATATATATAGTTATGAACATCGAGAAAGATATCATGCTAAATATAATCATACTACCGTTGTATTCATCACAGCATCTCGTAATAAAAATCGTGATTCAAAATTTTTTTATTGGTGTAAAAGGTAAAAAAATCAAACTGGTCAACGTGTCAAATAAAAAAGAAACGAAGAGAGTACGAGTAACTTCCACGCACTGCCGGCCGTTATTCTACCACGCTAGCTACCACCATTCCCATTAGTTTTGTGCGTGCATCCGGCGGCGGCGGCCACTGCCTCCCTCCTTCGTGCCAATCCAACGAGGAGATGCAATGCAAATTGGGACAGGAGATAGAGAGAGGAAAAAAAAAAGGTTAAGATCAGGAGGAGAAGACGAAGACGATGGCAAAGAAGAATACTACGTACACTAGCTAGTTTCTATCGTGCGCTGTGACGAAGACTAACCCAACATATGGCCGGCCGGCCGAAATACACAGCGGCGTGGCTAAATGGCTAATGGCATTTTCAGGTAGACAGCGAGCTCGCTTTTGTTGAGGGGTTTATCCAGCTCATACAACCCACTATATAGATTTTTTTTCTTTTTACAATGAAAAAAGTCGTTTACAATTCAACCCCACTAAGAATTGCTAGCCTCTTCTCGGTGAATATATTATATACTACACGTACCCCTTTATTTGATGTTGGTAAGTTTAATTCTGAGCTAACCACGAGTATATTGTAACGAGAGCATTCCACTAATCTGATATGAATGTATACGTGTTACATATAAAGACTACTACTTTGTAAGGCCGAAGGTCGATATGGTAATATGTATTGTCCTATTCTATGCATGTCGATCACTTTTTGAAATCTTTCTAATTAAATGTATTTTAAAAATTGATAATAAATTGCGTGTACACTTTATTTCATATCTAAATTTTTTAATATCTAAATGATATTATGGTATGGTGGGACAACACTAAATGCGAGTGATTTCTACAATGGAAGCATATATAATTTCTGATCCCTAGACTAACTAAAAATACACACAGCGGAATTTATGGATATTGAGATTTGAACATTGATGAGTGTAATCATGCATGCATCTACGATTTCACTACCACACCAAACTATGTTTCCCCGAATAGGTAACAACAGATTGTTATCTATGAGTTTTTGCCCATTGTGGTGGCATCGATCAGCATGGCAATTAATTAACTCATACAGTTTACCAGTCACTCGCTAGCTAGCTAGCTCCTGAAACATTCTTCACAACACTCGGTGGGGAACCGAATGGACATTCCTGCTGCCTCAGCCTGCACGTATGAACCCATGATCCACACATGTATATCCTGCAGCTTAATTTACAATTAAAGGGGTAGGAGAATGTTGGCCAAAAGGCAAAATTTTCCCTTTCCAGGGCACTTAACAGTTAACACCTTATCAGCAAATGGTTGCTTACAGCTACCTAAATAGACCGACGGTCGTCGTCACAAGATTAATTAATTAAGATTTGCATGCACCTTACAATACATTTCAAGCAAAAGGCCGACTTGCAAAGTGATCTTGTTTTATTTTATTTTTTGGGCGTGATAGATTTATATTAGACCAATAGCACTAATGCTCCCTCCGTTTTTTAATACGACGACGTTGACTTTTTGGGATGCGTTTGACCATTCGTCTTATTCAAAAGTTTATGTAATTATCATTTATTTTATT
Organism: Oryza longistaminata; assembly: GCA_009805545.1. Lineage (NCBI taxonomy): Eukaryota > Viridiplantae > Streptophyta > Magnoliopsida > Poales > Poaceae > Oryza > Oryza longistaminata. Next base: position 3,740,628 of record CM020186.1, read on the forward strand.
GTGACTTCATTTATCACCAAATATTCTTTAAGAATGACTCAAATATTTTCATATTTTTCACAAAAATTTTTTGAATAAAACGAATGATCAAACGTTGATAAAAAGTCAACGGCGTCGAAGTAGTATCACACTAAACAAATCCAGAGGGACGCGAAATCTTTTCCTTTACCAGTAAAAAGCTTTTCTGAATTTAAAAAACCAATACCAGAAAAAGAAAAAGGGGAAGTTAAACTAAAATATTATTATAACAGCACTGGGGAGCTATCTCCTTCGTCACAACTGGGCGGCAAGATGAGGTTTGGTCATCTCATCAGCTGACCCCTCTTTTTCAGTTTTTTCTTGACCATTTTTTTAGGTCACAATTGCTTTTTTCCCTATTTCTCGTCTCGCCTTCGTGGAATTTGAATATGTTTCCACCAACCAACCAACAAACCGTATGTGCAATGTGGTGCACATTTTGTCATCTCCTACCTTTTGCTCTAGCTTGCTAGCTAGTGAGTGCCATCTCGTCGGCTAGCTAGCTCATCACTATATAATCTCCACATGGGAGAGAAAATTAAGACAGTGCAGACGACGACCAACCTCCTCCTCTCTAGCTTCTCCGACGACGAACTCCGGCGATCGAGCGGCCGGCGAGGAAGAAGAAGAAGAGAGAGCAGGTTGGAGAGGTCGTCCATGGCGTGGAAGGACAGCTACTTGGACCTCGTGCTGATCCCGGCGGGGATCGTGTTCCCGATCGCCTACCACGTCTGGCTGTGGCACGTCGTCCGCCGCCGCCCGCTCTCCTCCACCGTCGGCATTAACGCCGCCACCCGCCGCCTCTGGGTCTTGGGCATGATGAAGGTAGGACGAACGTCGATCATGGTGTTCGATCATGGCCCGGAAATTAATCGATTGGATTAATGGATTTGTAAACTTGTATTAATGCAGGACAACGAGAAGAAGGCGGTGCTGGTGGTGCAGTCGATGAGGAACGTGATAATGGGGTCGACGCTGATGGCGACGACGGCGATCCTCTTCTGCACCGGCGTCGCCGCCATCCTCAGCAGCACGTACGCCGTCAAGAAGCCGCTCAGCGACGCCGTGTTCGGCGCCCACGGCGAGTACATGATGGCGCTCAAGTACGTCACCCTCCTCCTCGCCTTCCTCCTCTCCTTCCTCTCCCACGCCACCGCCATCTGCACCCTCAACCAGGCCACCTTCCTCCTCAACACCCTCCCTTCCTCCTTCGCCGCCGACATCGCCGGGCTGCCGGTGACCAAGGAGTACGTCGCCGACGTGCTCGAGAGAGGATTCCTCCTCAACCTCGTCGGGAACCGGCTGTTCTACGCCGGCGTGCCGCTCCTCCTGTGGATCTTCGGCCCGGTCTTGGCTTGCCTGTGCTCCGTCGTCATGATCCCGATACTGCACAGCATCGACGTGGTTTACGTCGAGGATGGGAGCAGCAAGGGCGAGGCCAACAACGCCAGAGCGGAGATGGTGTACGAGAGCGATGAGAGCGTCATGCAAGTTTGACCAATTTCGTAAACGAGTCGGACCCTGTAACCCGGCAACTCTTTTGCAGAGTATGTGGTGGTGCTCTCATCTCGTCCTTCAAACTCGATCTTGAAGAAAAATGCGGGCAATTCTTGAGCCAACAGTGACTGCACCTGTGTTGTGTGTGTCATGTTTGTGGCTTGGATTGTTTTGAGTATTCTTATTCAAGACATGTTTAGCATGGCACGGCCGGGAGAGTACTTGGTGCTGTAACAGAGACTCACTGATCGGTCAACTGTTAACGCACAGCAATGTACTTGTCAGAACTGCTGTAATTTGTCAGAATAAGATGTTCTCCCGCATTGATTCACTATTTGTACTTGTACTATCACAAAGTCTTTTTCCTCCTCGAGAGGATCTCCCATCGATTTTCATTTCACTTATAAAATAAAAAAAATCACAAGATATATTAATATATGATATATCTTAATATGAATATATAAATTCAAATTCAACATATATAAGTAGAATTAAAAATAACAGATAACTTGTACATATCATTTTTTTACTGGGAAACTTATTTTTCACCTAAGTGGACATACACTTGTTTTGTGCATTCAACTAAAAAGCTACCAGAAAAATTTAAAAAAAGCAGTAAGATATATCAATATGATATATATCACTTTACAAACATGCATGTTCAAATTTAAACTAAAAAAACAGAAACAAATATGATAATCAAAAGTGTGTATCATTTATGGATGAGACTTGTTGTTTTTATTACTACTCGTATAAGTTTTTAGTTGGCATGCACGGAATAAGTGTATGCCCACTCAAGTGATGAAGCCACTTTCATTTTCATGTTTGTGAATAATATACATGTAAATATTGATACATCTTACCACTGTATTTTCTCATTCTAAATAGCTTTTTAGGTGATATATATAAAACGAGGAGATGTCAAGCGGAAAAAAATGCCTCCAAGAAGTACAAATGATCTAGTATCATATATGTCTGGTTGGAAGATGCGTTCCTCTCCTCCAGTAACCAGCTGACACAAAGGCCTATATGTCTGTACTTCCTCCACCAGTAATTTGCATTGAAAAAGGGATATTGTAGTACAAAATTACAGGACCTTGTACCCTAAATCCTACCGGACATGGCAGAAAAATTGGAACTGCAAAAAAGAGGGGGAAAAATCCCAAAACAGACAGAAGATTGCCACGGAATTGCATAAAGAAGAACCATATAGGCCAAAATTCTGGCTAGGAAAAACAGAACAGAACTTTATAGCCACAGTGGCACACCGGGCCCAGGGCCAAATATGTGGGACTGCATAATATGAAAAAAAAAAACAATGTGTACTTTATAAAATTCAAAGTTGTAAACCCCTTTGCGTTTTTATGAGATTTGGGCAGTACTAAATGGGTTAACGTGACCGTTGGTGAAAAATTAACAACAAAGTGATACCATCTGTTCTTGATTTTGTTATAGCAAATGGAAGATATCTAACATTATAATTTTATAGAGAATTGTCCGTTATATGACTCGCTATAGAAGTAGAAGTTTGCCCGTGCAATTTCAAGACGGATATATTTACATCTTCAGAAGGACACTCTTATAATTACAGCTTGATGTGCTCACATACGTGTAACACATGTCTCGTTATATGAGTCTTTTATGTTCATAAAATAGTTGCACCCTAAAAAGGTGACCTTTGAAGTTAAAGACATGACCGGCAGGGGCTCTGTTCACAACAACAACAACACAGATCCTGTTCCCTCCAATGACGAAAGCTATCAAAAACAGAAAGCCAAGTTGTGGCAATGTGCAAACAAAAATGCAGGGTTTTCTCAAATGAAAAACCGTGTGCCTTGCCAAGTTGCCATGTTGATCTTTGCATCCTTCGTGCAGGTTTGTGTAGCCTGCAACACACAAGTTGTATTTTTGGTGGATGCTCGCTACTTCCACTCAGTGGTAGTCAACATCTAAAAGATCACAATATGTAGCAATCCCAACCACGGAAAGGTGTGGACAATGTTAACCACCTAGGTAGTTAGGTCGTTGATTTTAGATGATTTTTACGGTACTCAAGTTGGTACAGGAAAGTAACAACACTTTACGGTACTCGCGAGTTTAGAATCCACTCTTTTTTTTCACACTTCACGGTACTCGCGAGTTTAGAATCCACTCTTTTTTTCTGAACTGCTTATATCATCTCCATAGTACAATCTAACCATTCAGCGAAACATGGGATCGAGGGTACATGGTTCAATTAATTGAGTACTCCATCTGTCCCATAAAAAACAAACTTAGGACTAGATGTGACTTAATCCAGATTCATTGTACTAGATTAAGTCACATCAATTCTAGGTTTATTTTTTAGGACAAAGGAAGTATCTTTGTAGTGTGTAAATATATCATGGGACCCACTAGTAGAAAAAAGAAAGCTAAACCATCTCCATTTCCTATTCAGATGAAGTGGTGTCCAACCGATAGGCAAAAAGAAAGTAATTTGGATGTTTTTTGCAAGCGTGTTGAGACCCTCTTTGTTTAGGCTTATAAACCAATTTATAAGCCGAAAAGTTTAAGCCTAAATAAACAAACAATTTTTTTGTTTGGCTTTTTTAAAGCCATAAGTCGCTCTAACACTGTTAAGTCAAAAGCTAGGTTGGAGAAGCTTTTTTTTTACTTATGTGAGGTATATGTATGAGCCACCACTAAATGTAGGACATTAAATCATCCCACTTATAAATCATATAAGCTAATAACCTGACTTAAAAGTCTAAGTCAATAAGCTTAAGCCTAAACAAAGAGGGCCTGAGAGAGAAGAGAAATGGCTCAGCTCGTGCACAATTGGTGCAAACTAATTTCAATTAAATAGACCTAGCTAGTGAATAACCGTGAAAGTTTACAGAGAATGGGGATCAGTTGGGTCTATTTAATTGAAATTAGCCCGCACCAATTGTGCATAAGTTGAGCCATTCCTTTTCTCTCTCAATACGCTTGCATGGTATAAGAGCTTTTCATGTCGAGGACAACAGACACATGCGTCTTGACGCTTGGAACGCTGAGGCGGAGGTAGTGCTGGTGTCACGTTGGTTGGCACTGCGTCTTGGGCACAAGGCGTTGGTGCCATGGTGGCAAGCACCACATCGCGCACGCCCGGCTGGACGACCACGGTAGAAGGAGAAGGTGTCGTGGTGATTGTGTTGTCTGACACCGTGATGGCGTCTTGGGCCGCCTGTGCTTGAGTGAGGGTGGCGGTAGGGGTGGGCATTCGGTCTGACCGAGCAATTCGGTCTCGGTCTTCGGTCCTGGATGAAATTTCGGTCATCAGAAAGTCAAGACCGATCGGTCCTCGACAAAATTGAAGACCGGACAATTCGGTCTCGGTTTTTTCGATCTCGGTCTCGGTCACGACCGAGATTCTTGAGATGAATAAAACACAGACCATCCACAATTTTAGATCGAAAAAAAAAACCCCACAAAAGTGCATGCTAACCGAAGAGGAGTTGAAGGGGCGCGAGCAACACGTGGAGGTGGGCTTCGCCGGCGGCACGAGGACCTTGACGACGGGATGCGGCGCTGGATCTGGGAGCTATGAGTGACCTCCACAGCACCTGTCGGAGAGGAGGCGGCGCCACCATGAGTTGAGGGTTCGTCGGAGTCGAGGATGTGCAGATCGGCGGCGATTTAGCAGGAAAAGGCGGTGGCACAGCGCGAGGAGGAGAAGGCGGCGACACGCCGCGAGGAGAAGGTAGCGGCTGTGGCACGACGCGAGGAGAAGAAAGCGGAGATGCGCGATGTGAGGAGAAAGCGGAGAGAAGCAGGCGCGAGCGCGGCGCAGGTGGGGGCCTGGGGAGGACGGGAGGAGTGGGAAGGAGAGGTGGGGACGGGGGATTAGGGTTTTCTCGCTAATGGGCTATTGGGCTGTATTGGGCCTTCATATTGATTCGGTTAGTTCGGTTAACCGAAGGAGATGACCAAAAAAACCGTATAAAATTCGGTTAGTTACAACTGATGACCGAATTTGTGACCGAATTTTTTCGTTTCGGTTAGTTCGGTTCAGTTTTTTTTGCCCACCCCTAGGTGGCGGGAGGATCATCGGCCTTGCCAGTGGCTGTTGCAGCATGGGCAGTAGCAAGCGCCGCGACGAGGTTGGCAGTAGCGTCTTGGGGCGGAGGGAGGGGCGATAGGAGCGACGCCATCGATGGGCTGTGGAGAAGCCATGGATGCAGCGGAAGGAGAGAGGGAGAGGGAGGGGGCAGACGGGATCAATCCTGCTCTGCTACCATGCAAGTGTATCGAGAGAGAAGAGGAATGGCTTAACTCATGCACAATTGGTACATGCTAATTTCAGTGAAATAGACCTAGCTAGTGAATAATCGGAAAAGATTACATAGAACGGAAGGTAATAGTGGGGCTTACTATGCATTCCCCGTTCACCAAATATGGAAGATACGATGCCAAAAATAGGAGGGACGACAAGCTATCTTTGACAGGTTTGAACGAAAAACATGGTTCCATTTTGCCTTGTACCGATTTGGTTTGCTACCTGTAGTGTTGTGTGTTTGTTGGTACAATTTTAAGTGCGATGGTTCGATTTATTTCATACACCGATGATGCCCTAATTAGTAGTGAGGCATAACAAATTTAAACTAAAATATACGACCTTCTGGACCGTAAAATCGCTCATATTGTACACGACATGAACATACTGTGCCCTGGCCTTTGTGCCACTAGCAAAAAAAAAGAAATATGAGAAATGAAATGAGTCAAATGCTAACGAAAAAAAAATCGAAAAAGATGTACATGAAGTACAGAATGCTAGTTCAGATTTAGTGTGTTAGGCATCATTTGTGTATACTTTACATAATGAGCTTTTTAACATATCATTTGATGCTGCTTAATTACAATCGATGCGCGCGCTAATGTGGGTTAATTAATTTCCGAGTTAGTTGATGGCGACGCTGGCGAATTCGTCGCCGTCGATCGAGGAGTAGAAGGAGTGCTCGTCGTTGGCGTCCTCCTCCTTCCCCCCCTTGAGCTCCTCGATGCTCTCCACCGCCGTCTTGAGCTCCCACCGGCTGTCCACGGCGGCCTCGCAGCACGCCATCCCGATCTTGATCAGCTTCACCATCTCCCCCTTGCTCTCCTCGTCCTCCCCCTTCCTGATCATGTCCGCGTCCACCACCTTCTCCAGCCACTCCCCCTCCGGCGTCGACGCCACCGCTCCGACGAGGTCGCCGTTCGTCGCCGCCGCCTCCGGCTGCGGCTGCGACGGCGGCGGCTCGTAGGACGGCGGCCGGCCGGTGAGGATCTCGAGGATGAGGATGCCGAGGCACCAGACGTCGCTCTTCTTGGAGGAGCGGCCGAACTGCCTCCGCTCCGGCGACTTGAAGGCCACCATGAGCTGCGCCGAGTGCGACTGGTTCATCACCGGGACCAGCGAGTAGTCGGTGAGCAGCGGCTCGAAGCGGTCGTTGAGGAGGATGTTGGACGACTTGAGGTGGCCGTGCGGCACCGTCAGCATCGGCAGCTCGTCGTACAGGTACTGGAGCGCTCGCGCCACCCCCTTCACCAGCTTCAGCCTCGCCGGCCAGTGCACCAGCTTCTTCACCCTCCGACCCTCACCTACAAATCCACCCCTCAAGAAAATTAGGCTCAATGATGAAAACTTATAGAAAAGTAAATAAAACCAGGGTTCACTCTATCGGTTCAGGGGTTTCTATTGGGAGTCACCGAAATCCCGAAATTTCAAAAATTTAGGTCCGAAATTTCCGAAATTTTGAACAAAATTTAGTTGAATTTGAACAAATATTATCCTAATTCATGAAAAAATTGAAAAATTCAAAAATTTCGGCCGAATTAATATCGTATCGAGGGTCACCGAAATGAACGAAATTTCGGAAATTTCGGTCCGAAATTTCCAACCCTGAATAAAACAACTTAAAAATAATAATTTACGAGTTATAACTTTTGTTATATTTAAGTTATCAGTTGCTGAGGTTGGAAAATAGGGTAAATTTGATCCATGCCATTACAAAATTACTGTATTAAAAAATATCATTACTATTCGTGAAACTTGCTGCGGGGCATTGAAATTTTCTAAAATTCGAATCATCCTCATGACAGAAAACATGACAGTGATGCTATGGTTTGAAAATTTAGAAAATTCTGGTGGCACGCAACAGGTTCCACGAATAGTGATGTTATATTTCTAATACGGTAAATTTGTAATGGCAAATCTACCAAAAAAAATAAACTAGGATAAAAGGAAAACTCCAAAACCAACTTTAAAAGCCAAGTTTGAAACTTGAAACTCTGATTGCGGCTTAAAATTTAAATTTGAATTTAATTTTTGAGTGTGGATTATAAGCCAACAAGGAAGCTGATAAAAAGAAAGAAATGTGGTGAGGGGATACCGTGGAGGAGGTGAGCAAGGCTCTTGTTGGGGACGTAGTCGTGGATGAGGAGCTTCTCCTCCTTGCGGTAGTAGTAGGAGATGAGCGGGAGGAGGTTGGGGTGGGAGAGGCGGCCGAGCCGCCGCATGTGCTCCTCGAAGTCCTCCTTCCCCACGCGGTTCATCTCCTTGAACCGCTTCACCACCACGGAGTGGCCGCCGGTGAGCGTGGCGCGGTAGCACACGCCGAGGTTGGCGGCGCCGAGCACCTCCGCCGACGCCTTCAGCAGGTCCTGCAGCTCGAAGAACCTCCCCCTGTCGTCGTCCCGCACGAACGTCAGCCGCCCTTGCTCCCCCGCCTTCCCGCCGCCGCCCCTCGCCGTGCTCCCGCTCACGCTGCTGCTTCGCGCGCCGCCTCCTCCTCCTCCGGCGGCGGTGGCGGTGGCGGCGGCGGCGTGCGTGGACTTGGTTGCTGGTGACGCGGGAGCTGATGGCAATGTGGGCTTGGTTGACGCTGCCGGGCCGAAGTTCTGGGTGTTGTACTCTCGCCGCCTCTGGAGCGCGACCACCGCGAAGCCGATGATGGCCAGCGTGCCGAGGAACGCGGCGAGGACGCCGAACGACGTCGATCCCTTGGTGGGCTTCGTCGCGCCCTGCGTCCCCTCCTCGGCTGGCACGGTGCCCGTTGTGGTTGTCTCGGCGGCGGCCGGGGGAGACGGCGAGGTCCCGATCTTGCCGGATGTCGCCGCCGGCGGCGACGTCGTTGCCGGCGGGGATGGCGCCTCGCATTTCGCGTCGACTGGCGCGCCGCAGAGCTTCTTGTTGCCCTCGAACATCTGTGGATCGATTGATTTGAGGCTCGCCGGGATCTCCCCCTCCAGCTCGTTGTTGGAGACGTCGAACACCTTGAGATCCTTCTGGGGGAAGTCGGGGATCTTGCCCGTGAACTTGTTGTCGTTGAGCTGCAGGTCGAGGAGCCTCGGCACGGCGGCGAGCGAGGCCGGGATGGCGCCGGTGAAGCCGTTCCGCGACAGGGACACCTTCTTGAGCCAGCCCATCCCGGCGAACGCGTCGGCGGGGATCTCGCCGGAGAACTTGTTCCCGGACAGGAAGATGGCGCGGAGCCCGCCGAGGCCCCTCACGTCGGGCATGGCGCCGGTGAACTCGTTGTCCATGAAGCTGAGCGTGCGGAGGCCGGTGAGGGTCTTGAGCGGGGCGAGGTCGAGCTCGCCGGACAGGCCCTCCTTCTCCAGCTGCAGGCCGAGCACGCTGCCCTTGCTGCACACCACGCCGGCCCACGCCGAGGTGCCGCCATCGCAGGGGCTCGTGCCGGCGGCCCAGGTGTCCAGCGCGCCGCCGCCGTCCACGATGCCGGCCTTGAGCTTGAGCAGCGCGTCGGCTTCCTCCGCCGGCGCCGCCGCCAGGAGCGCGCCGGCGTCGGCGAGGAGGCAGAGGCAGGAGGAGACGGCTAGCACGCGCAGGAGGCACGGCGCTCCGGCCATGTCCAGCCCGCCGGCGCCAGCGCCTCGACGACGGCGGGGCGGGGGTGGGTGGGGGTGGCGCACGTAGCTTTCTCCGGAGAGGAAAAGTAGGAGAGATCGCGGGAAGAGAGCGGATTCAGGAGAGAGCTCTCTTCCGCGCGCGCGCGCGGTGGAGAGAGAGAGAGAGAGAGAGAGAGAGAGAGAGAGAGAGATGGGGCGTCGAGCTAGCTGGCCGCATGGCATGGCCATGGCTGTGGCCGTTGCTGTTGCTGCCTAACTATAGCAAATTCAACCATCTCTCTCCCTCAGCTACGACTAACCTGGACTTACTGCCTCAATTAGCAAATTCAACCTGTCAATTTCAGAATTGCCACATTACTAATCCAACCACATGATCTGAATCTTTTTTTTTTACATTTATACACCAGATGTTCAGAATGATACTCTCTCCGTTTCGAATTATAAGTCGTTTTAACTTTGGTTAAAGTTAAATTATTTTAAATTTGTAGACAAATGTATTAATATTACAACACCAAATTAGTTAATTAAATCGATAATTGAAAATATTTGTATAATATATTTATCTTGGATTAAAAATGTTATTACTTTTCTATACAAACTTGGTGAAACTTGAAATAATTTCATTTTAACCCAAGTCAAAACGACTTGTAATCAGAAACGGAGGAGTAGATGATTATATGTACATCGTCCAATTGCTGAAACATACCACACTCATAAACATTTAGTGACACATTGCATAATTGCGGCTTGCAAACTGGTGAGGAAATTTTAACAATTAACACGAGCTAATAATTAATTAAGAGAGGACTTTGCTTAGAATCCATAGCACGAGAGTCATCTCGAAGGCGAAGATGTGGTGGAGCAATCCCCTGTCCAGCGTGAACCCGAACAGCGTGATCCCGCCGCTGTGGCACAGGTACGTCACTGCAACGACAAAAAATGGCGCGAGCGAGTGAATTTAAATCTCAGAAAAAAAAAATGGCGCGAGTGGGGGTTCATCTGGTGTTACCAGGGCGTGTCTGCTTCTGTAGGCGCACGCCGCCGCTCGTCGTCCCGAGCTCCGGTTGGTGCGACGCGTCCACGTCGCTGGCCGACGAGCTGGGCGCCGCCGGCAATGGCGCCGACTTGGCGTGGTGCGCCGCGGCCTCCATGCTCATGGGCCACTGGCTTGCGATGGACACGATCCTCTGCGCTCTGTGCGTGATCCTCGCCGCGCCGAAAGCACATGAAGAAGCCGCTGAGCTGCACCGACGAGCCGACCTGCGAGACGGCGAGGGTATAAGCTCGTGTCGTGATTGCTACGCCTGCGGCGGCGGCGGAGTGGCTGTGTGGTTTTACCAGGAGGTCGCCGGAGTTGGCGAAGCTCTTGCCGTCCTTGGAGGAGAGGGCGACGACGAGGGCGCCGAGCTGGCTGACGTGATGGTGACGAGGCAGGAGAGGATGAACGCCCTGTAGCGGTGGCTGGTGGCGAGAAGCTGCGTGCGGATGCGGCGGTGCTCGGCGAAGATCTCGGCGGCGGCGGCGCGCGCCTCGACGTCGAACATGTGTAGACCCCTCGAAGCGAGGATCTGGAGCTCGCACGTGAGGCGGAACAGCACGCACACCAGGAGGAACACGCCCGTGCGGTACACCCACGACGCCACCGTGGCCACCAGCGCCACGCGCGCCCACGGCACGCCGACGCCGGGGGGGGAGCGGCGGCTCGACGCGCACGGTGGCGAAGAAGAAGACGGCCTTGTGCGCGGCCTCGACGCAGAGCGACGGGAGGAGCAGCGCGGCGAGGAGGCGGAACGCGCGGTCCAGCTCCCGCGCGTCCCGCGCCGCACGAAGGCGGTGTCGTCGCGGGCCGCCGTCGAGGAACAGCAGCTGCCGGAGCCCGCCGCCGCGGCGGAAGAAGGACGCGAGCGCGGCGAACGAGATCGCCGCTAGCCCCGTCCGGGGCCTGCGCGACGCGGTTGAACGTGATCGCCGACGCGGACACCGGGGACGCCCCGGCGTCGGCGCGCAGCGAGAGCGACACGGCGGGCGGACGGCGAGCGCCAGCGCGAGAACGCGCGTACGACGCGGCCCGCGCGGCGCGGGAGGAGTGGTCCACGCGCACCACTGCAGGAACACCCGAAGTTCGCAGCTCGTCGTGGATCACGACTTGCTCCGCGCGTACGCCGGGTTCAGCAGCAGCGGCTGCGACGCCGCCGCCGCCGACAACAACGACGACGACCACGGCGACATGGAAGACGTCTCCTCCTCCTCCGAATCCATTGCCATTGGGAACACTCGGATGATTCGTACGCATCGAAATATATAGTCGTCGTGATCGAGTGAGCAGTGTGGGGGGTGTGCAAGTGTTCGACATGAGGGGAAAGGAGAGGAGGGAGGAGGAGATCTCGTGATCGTTCACAAGGGCGGCGACGACTGATGAATGCAGCAAAAGGCAAGGGGAAGAAGGCGACTAGCTACGCGTGCATATGCACGAACTGTTCGATGATCTTGATCGCCATGCATGCATTGTCCATGATGTTCTTCCTTTTCTTTTTCGTTGTCAAAGGTTGTCACCTGTTCAGCTCGATGCACACTCTTGGCTGAGCTATACTGAACTGAATAACTTGTTTTGTTTTTACTTTAAAAAAAAGCTCGTTCCGGTCATAAATATTTAACTCCTAGAATGAGATTGTGGTCAAAATTTCAAAATTAAGACCATCAAAATTTCTTTAAATGACTAATTTAAAAGCATAAAAAGTGGCAACAATAGATTTGCCTGGAAAAGCACTGTCATAATATCATAAACTTATACACATATACAATTGGCAGAATTTTAAACGATTGATAAATCTTCTTCTAAGCTTCAAATATTTATCATCAGAGGGGGTAAATTTTCTCTTTTTGTGAGTAACAAAAGAAAATGAATAAGTATTATTAATGCACTTTGGAAAAATCCTAGATCAAATTTCAAAAGAATAAGTCCACTTCTGAGGGAGTCAAAAGTGAACTTATTCAAATTCCAAATAGTCCTCGTAAGACCATGGTGAGTTTACAGATGGGCCGGAGCCGGAAGAGATTGCCAGCTCTGCTAGGCGAGGTGGAGGGCCCACCTTGTGGGCCCAATTGATTGCGCGGGGGCATATACAGCGGAGGACGCGTCGTCGTGGAGAAGTGGAAATCAGTTTCCACTTTCTTCCAAAGCCGAAAAATCGAGAGCAAAACCCTAACCGCGGCGCTCCGCCCCCCTTCCGCCGCCGGATTCCACCTCCTCCTCCTCCTCCGTCCGCCTTCGCCGGCGCCGCCCTGCTCCGAAGGAGTCCAAGCCTTGTCGCCGCGTCGCTCGCCCGCCGACGGTTTCAGCAGCAGCCACCCCCACCACCATGTCTTCTCAGGTACACGGGTCTCTTTCCTCGCCTTGCTCTATTTGTCGCCGCGGATTGGTCGAGGGCTCCGATTGCTGCCGCGGGAATCCACCCCCGTCGCCGCGGGCTGGTGCGTGCGGGAGTGGAGGGGCGTAGATTCGTAGAATTAGGTTAGGTTGGATTTGGACCTGTTGCTTGTCGATCACCCATGGATCTCGCCGCAAAAGCTCACGCTCGCGGTGTTTGTTTGTTTACAGGTCGACAACCGTAGCCAATCTGCTGGAAAGCGTGCCCGCACCGACGGTAGGTCGCTTCGCCGCGGCGATTAACCTGCGGCTTTCCTTTACTGTTTAAGCTGCATCTGAGGGGAATTTCATTTTTGGTATGGACGACGATTTCTCAGGTGGCCGGCGTGAGGACGACTGGGTTTGCCCCAGCTGCCAGAACGTCAACTTCGCCTTCCGCACCACCTGCAACATGCGCAATTGCAACCAGTCCAGGCCTACGGACTATACGGTAAACGTGATTGCCACCGATGCGCGCTCATGTGGTTGATTAGCTCCACTTTTCGTGATTTTTGCATTTACCTAGTCGTGCTGTTGCCTCCTATCCAGAAGGATATGCAGAAACCTATGCAGACACCGCCGCCCCATTTCCCCATGTCAGGGGGATACATGAGCCCAGGGACGCCGCCATCCATGTACCTCGGGGGTGGTGCTCCCCCTTATGGCGCCTCCCTCTATGGCGGACCTGCTTTGCCACGTTATGGTATTGCTCAGTTCCCTGGGGGTTCTGGATATCCATATGGCTATGGCGGGCGCCTGCCAATGGGGAGCCCCTATGGGCCGCCGATGCATATGGCAGGGCCTCCTCCATATTCTGCTGGATCCATGATGGGACCAGGTAGGGGTGCTACAACAATATAGACTCTACTAACTGCTGAGTACTTGATTTACTAGATACAATGGGCAAATTTTTTGAGACCATTTATGTCCTTTTATGCAAACCTTAGTGTGGCCAGAATGAGATTTTACAGGAAATATCCTTTTGCCTGACATTTATTTTCTATAGTTACAGGATAGAAATGCTAGTATGCGAAGTATGTTTCTTTGGGAATTAATTTACTCTTCTACGCTCTAGCATGTAAACTTTTATAGGCAAATTAGTTATTACCATATATTTTTTTTTGGGTGGTTGTTGCAGTTTATGAATTAAATGCATATGAGATAAAAATTAAAAAGTTACCAACTCTTTGTGAATATGTGTCCTGACTCGTGTGAGACTATTCCTCACATTTTTTCTCTTATCCATTTTCCTGTCCTCAAAATAGGTGGAATGTATGGGATGCCCATGGACAGATATAGCTTGGGCTTACCTGCTGGTCCTGGTCCAATGGTAAACTTTTCTGGATTATTAGTATTTGCTCATGCATATTAGCATGATTCAATTGTTTTTCCCTTGCATAACAAACTATTGTGGGATGTTGTCAGTGGTCACTCTGTGCTCTGTGGGTCTAACTGTTGAAGGGCTTCCTTTAAGTGTCCTTTGATATTATAGTGTGATAAATCACGATAGGAAAATGTTTCAACTCTCATTTATACAATTCTTTGATGAAGGGCGCGAGGGCTGGTTCATATTCCGAGGAAGGATCCCAGAAGAAGCCTGCAGGTATATATTTTCAAATGAATTTTGACTGTTCATTGATTTTGTTGTCCATTGGTTTATTTTTCTCATGAACTTTATTTTAGGAGCTGGGCGTGATAATGATTGGAAATGCCCTAATTGCAACAACATTAACTTTGCATTCCGGACAGTCTGTAACATGAGAAAGTGCAATACACCAAGACCTGAAAACCAGGTACAGTTCTCCACTTCTTGTACTTGTGCAAGTTCCCACCTATTGTATTACTACTACTAAATTATGAAATATCTTTCTTTCTATAAATCTAAAATTGGTCAAAGTTTATGTGCAAATTCTGATAATGAATAAATATTTTTGATTTGCTTACTAAAGGGTGTACTGCAATATACTAACATCGTAATCATGCTTAAAGTTGACCTTGTTGCCACAAGATTAGCAATGTGACAGCCGTTTGTATTTGATGCTATAGTAACTGGTCTGAACTGCTCATTAAAACTTCATGCCATGCAATTCAACACAATTTGCTTGTGCCGTGTATTAAGTTGCCCATTGTTTGGGCACCAGGACCTAAGGTATTAAGTTGCCCATTTCGTGTGAACTGTCATTGTTTTCTCCTCAAAACAAGATGTACTAAATTTCTCTCCATTTGGCAAATCTGGAACCTATACTTAGCAATACATTGTCCACTCAGCCTTAGCCATTAATCAAGTCACAGCTGACATGCAGTAACAAACCGGCGATTTTCAGTACTGCTATATTAACTGTGTTCTGGGAAGTCTGTAGCGTGTCAAAGTATTCTAAAATAGTTTGAGCTGTTCTCTTCGTAATTTCACTTTCATCTATCTTCTGAAATCGTTCCTCATGCTTTGACTTCTCTTGTTTTTCCTAGAGTTAAACCATCATGCTTACTTTGCTGATAGCTTGTGTGTCAACTCTTATGCAGGGGTCCAAACCTGATGGTGCAAGAGGTCCAAGTAAGTTTAACACTAACTATGCATACATGCGGTGCCTTGTTTGTAAAATTTTTTAGCGTACCTTTAGTACCTCGAAACCAGTAAAATTCTGAGATCAATGCCATCTTATTTCCACATTGCATAAGTTATGCGTGTCACTTAGCACTAGTTCTTGTAATGGCTTTGTCCTTTTTAATTCTATATAATCTTTACATCTAATATTTCATGGCAGAACCAAAGATGCCAGAAGGTAGTTGGAAGTGCGAGAAGTGCAATAACATAAACTATCCATTCCGCACAAAATGTAACCGTCCAAGTTGCGAGGCTGAAAAGCCATTTCAGACAAACAATGCAAATGATTCATCTGCTGATCAGGACAATCAGGTGCATAATTAGAACCTCCAGTATGATCATCATTATATAACATGCCTTTCTTTAGAACAATTCAATATAAATTGCATATCTTATGTTTTCTATCAACAGTTTCGTTTATTTGCTTGTCTTCATCATCTCTTGTGCATGGCTTGATATATCATGTCCTTACTGTTACAGTGAGTCCTAGAACAGTTATGAGGGTCAAGAAGGTCCAGCGTCGTCGTCAAGGTTCAGTCTGAATGTCTGGGGTCTATCTGTGTCAGTAGTCGCTGCTGTATCCCCTTGAGACCTTAGTTGAGTCGTCGTCCTAATGGTAAACGTTTTGGAGTGGCAACTGGAGTCATGGATTTCTTTATTGCTACAGATTTTGGTTAAGAACATCCCTTGTGAATTTGTCATATACTTCTGAAGCTTGGTTGCTTTGTCTTGGTTACTGGTACTCTGGGAAAATGGCAATTTATGATATAAATTTCAATTAGCTATCTGTGTCTTAGATTGCTACCTGTGTGCTATGAAGTACTATTAGACTGTTCATGGCGGTCTCAGTTTTGTCAATTGTGTTTGTGGTCTTTGTTTCAACGTAAGGGTTTGGTATCTCAGATAAGTTGGTTCTTGCTGATGCCTATATCTTTTTTACCCGTTTTAAAAATTTTCGAGAGGATCTTGGAAGGTAGATTCTCAGTTTCTCACTATATGTTTGCGTGGCATCCTCTTCACAAGTTTCTCTCCACATTTTCTTTTTGTACTGAAAATTGATTTGGAGAGCCTCTCTGGTGCTATTGTTTGAAGTAGCAATTGGGTCTAAGAAACAAGTTAGCTCGGTACCATGGAATTGATACCTCTGTGTCAGTATATCACTATTTCATCAACGGTAGCAGCCTTTGGAATAAATAAAAATTGAACTTGATCTAGGTTTCTGCCACAAAATTTTTATATGTTTGTAAAAAGAGGATAACACCCTTCTGTCCTCCCACAATGTTGGTATATTGGTTAGGAGACCTATAAAACTATTGTCTGAGGTTAATCAGGTTCATTTGAACCATGGACCTTAGCTTAGTTTCCATCGTTGTCAATGGATTGACTCCTACAGCCAATGTAGAAATTAATTGAAAAACTATGATTATCCCAGTGCTCAGAAGTTCTATAAGTCCCTATTGTTTGCTTTTACATGTGTACGGCAAATAGGCATGCATGTTACTTTCTGCCAGACTCGTAGAGCTCATGGAATCCTGTTATGTGTTATCATGTTATCTGTAGCTTAGCATTTTCAAGTTACCCCATTCTGATGTGCTTGATTCAAAGAGAGGGCCCTTGATGAAACAGTGAATCCATGTGCATCATCACATTGTGGAGTGGTAGACTGGGTACCATTGCATGCTTGGTTCGACTCTGACTACTCGACTGACTGGATGTCATTAAAATTAGTTGTTGTCATGTAATATTGTGAAGCTTTTATCAAAGCTGCAACTTTCACATGACTTTCAAGACAATAATGAGCAAACAAAGGTGGATCCTCCCGGTGGCCCTGCTGGAGTACCGACAAGTTCGCACGCCCTGCGAATGGCAGCTCTCAGTGAGTTGCAGAACAGTGTTAAGAGCTGATACCCTTTTCATTTTCCAAACAAGGTGAGAACTTTGATCCATGTGGATGTGCTTCTATCAGGAGCAGCTGACAGTATTGCATGCAGTGATCTTGCTAAGGAAGTTGGAGATGGGAAACATCGTGTGATGGCCAGCCTTGATGTAAGAATGCAAATCAGTCTTACTCCGTACCATATCTGTGTGGAGTGTGCACACCGGAAGCATAGTCATTTTTTGAATGGTCGATTGCTTCTTTCACAGTAAAGCCTATAATACCAGTGTGCAGGTGTTTTTTTCCCTTTCTTTCAGTGTGAAGGTGTTTTTTACCCCTTTCTTTCGTTCATTCATTCTTTTTCTTTTTTCCTTGTTGAGACGGTATCCTGGAGCACTTTGTAATACTCTAATGTGCTTCGGAAAGTAGAATATAAGTTGTGCTTATGGGCGGGCCGAAATGCTTTGGCCGTTAGTTGCATGACAGCCTTTCCAACATGCTGCTGCCTAGCCGTAGTTCTCCCAAAAATGAAACCATCTTGAGATCCGTTTGCGGTTGAACTGAAATTAGACGGTATCTCTGGTTTCAACATCATCCTTCAAACGCTGGATGAAAGATTTGCAATATTCTTATGGAAATCTCAACGTTTTTGCCTATTTGTTTGCGGTTTCGAGTATACGTAGAAACGAAAGCCGGAACATGCAACACGCTACTCTTCAAACTCTTATCAAGTTCATCTGAAAGTATACGCGGCATGCTGCCATGTTCTTCGTGACGAGGACTCAGCGGCCAACGCAAATCAGTATTCAGGTGCTTAGGTAAGCTTTTTTTATCTTTGGGTGCTTCTTGAGCCGATCGATGAGATGTGCTAAGAACCACATATTTGATGACATTTTGCGGTACTATGTTTAATATGAACATCCATCTTTCACCAACCGATTGATTTAATGAGTAATAGTTTGCAACAAACAACAGTAAGTAGTAGGGAGGCCAAAGGTGTTGTCATGCGGGAACGGAAGGCGGTGGAGCGGCGCTCAACAAAACGCATGGTGCAGCAATGCGTCATGCTGCACTCGTGCAATGGACACGCACTAAAATTGTTTCTTGTGGCTAGTCAAAATTCTCCAGGAAAATACATTTCAACCATAATAGAGAAGTCCTAAATGCCACAACCAAAACAGGGAGTCAATGCATGTAGATTCAAAAGAAAAGGACCGTGTAGATTCAGAAGAAAAGGACGGTAAATTTCATGGCCAAAGTAGGAGTACTTGTTGTAACATTAACAATATATTTCAATCAGCTACGATGACAGTGGATTAAATTAAAAAAATCTACAATTTCGTTAGAACCTCTTCTTACTGATACGCGAGGCCCACGGGTCATACATAACCTACTTGCAATGTGACACTTCTCACCATTTCGCCTCCATCGAGTAGAGTTTGTATGACATATAATTAAGTCAGGTGTTTAAGTGACAAGGGGGTCTAGAGAGTTATAGTTTTATGATAATTTTATTTTCTATTATCTCAGCTATCTAAAATATGTCATTTAATTATGTTGCAGCAAGTTGATAGTTTAATCATTAAATATGCATGAATCTGAAATTTTCCCAAAAAAATAAATAAATCAAGGGGCCCTGTACCTAACATTGCACATGTGTAGATATAACATAGGCAAACACATAAATTTGCATAATAGATGGATGCTCATTAAATACCCTAAGAAAAAAGGGATAGGTAATAACTAATAATATCCTCAAGATGGATATACATGTCCAGAAGATACATTGATAGAGTAGGAAGTAACCAATCTTCAAGATATATAGTATGATGATAAACCAACGATAATAATGGAAATCGATATACATACTCTGGCACAAGAGTCAAACTGCGCCGATCGATGGGAGTGACGCGGTAGTAGGCGTCAATACGGAGCGTTGGGGTTATACGTACGTGTATACTACATATCTGCAAGCACATAATTAATCCTCATATCTTCAAACGTGAGCAAAAACAATACTACTCCCTTCATCCGATTCGATATTCTTAATTTTTTGGAAAACGACATAATTTTTAAAGTATATCTTTGACTATATTGTCTATTATGACATATGCAATAAATAAATATAAATAAGTATTTACTCTATTATAGTAAAGACTAAGAGGGACTATATATGTTATTCTAGTGCTTTCAGTCGAAGTTTTAAAAGTTTGAATACAACCTTAATTATTCAAAACATTAAGAACAAAACGTTCAAAAAAAAAAACCATTAAGAACAATGGAACGGGAGAGAGTAATATAATTAGAGATTCGTGTGTCGTATTTGTGGGTTTTACTTAATTAATTAGTTAAGCCGGCCTGATCAGTGTCTACCTACACACTGGCATGGACTCTTGCAAAGTCAGATGGATGCTAATTTGTACTTTTGTGCAGGTATAGTATAGGAGAAGCGGCGCGGTCGCGGCCCAGCCTCGATCGCTCACGTCCGCACCGTCGCCGCGCGCGCGCGTGACACACGCACGCACGTACGCTCCGTGCATCCGTCCCTCGCCGCCCTCGGTGCCACTCTCCCCTCGCGTTAATTCTAAGATGTAATCAAATTTAGCCAAGTTGTTTAGTGAGTCATATGTGTTATTATATGCACTGTATATCTCGGGAAAATATGTAGTGCAAACCACATATGTAGTGGAAACTTGAAAACTACCGTTGGATCGAGATATAGACGTCCGAGATTCATCCACGTCACCATGAGTTAAAATTTAACTCGCAGATTCACTCATGAGTTAAAATTTTACTGGGAGTTAAATTTTAACTCATGGTGACGTGAATGAATCTCGAATGTCCATTTTTCGATCCAACGGTAGTTTCAAGTTTGGACTACATATTTTGCATCTCAAAATGTTGTATTCAATTAAGTAGGTCTCATGAAAAATCAAGATTCAACCACAGTGCGCACTAAATTTCTGCCATGTTTATGGGTGTTTGTAAACAAGTTTATTTTGTAGGTTGCCATGTTTATGGGCGGGAGGGTGCAGGTTGGAAGGAAGAAATTTGAGGAGTCCTTTGAAATAAGGTATTTTCTTCGTTCCAAAATATAGCAATAGAAAATTGGATGAAACATATTATAGCGCTACAAATCTGAATAGAAATTTATACTCCTAGGCTCGGTATAATACATAGTGGTGCAATTATATTTATATAACATAATAACATTGTATCTATACTTTTAAAAAAAAACTTAGATGGTACAATCTGACAAGATAGGACCACCATCCTTCATCCAGTTTCACAATGACCAATCAATTGCCTCATATCTAGCAACAACATGAATATCCAATGGATAAAACAGGGAGGAGAGAGTTGCAGACCCAGAGCAGATTGCAGCCGGAGTGACATGGATGATGGATAGAGACTAGTATGGTGGCACTTTCGTTTGGTGGTGTCCTCTAACCCCGTAACAAAGTAAGCCATACTGTTAGTTAATTAACATATAAATGCACACCTCTAAATTTTTGCAGTGTAGCAAAGCTAAAAGATGGAGTGAACCCATATATACATTCAACCTATAGTTATACTTCCTCCGTTTCAAAATGTTTGATACCGTTGACTTTTTAGCACATGTTTGACCGTTCGTCTTATTCAAAAACTTTTATGAAATATGTAAAATTATATGCCTACATAAAAATATATTTAACAATGAATCAAATGATAGGAAAAAAAATAATAATTACTTAAATTTTTTGAAAAGACGAACGGTCAAATATATGCTAAAAAGTCAATGGCGTCAAACATTTTGAAACGGAGGAAGTTTATGGCTAGAAACATAAATATAGCTACTTTCTCTGTACACGAGACACTAGAGATAGAACTACGTATGCACGGACCGGCTGATCACTAGAGGAGTAGTAGGTGTCAACCGGTTTCAAGATAAATATCCCTATATAATAATAATAAAATAAATAAAACGAAAGAAAATTAAAAAAATAAAAAAAAACACTTGCAATTTTGCAAACAGATGCGCCAGGTTGCATGGACACGTGGCATTTCTCCCACGTTACTCCTGCATGCGTGCATGCCGCCACGTGTCCACCCCTCCCCGCCTTTAAAACCCGCCTCCGATCCCCTCTCCTCCCCCACCAGCCGACCGACAACCACGTCAATCGTCTTCCCTCGGTCGCGTCGCCGATCACCTCGACCATGGTGCGCCGGCGGCGCACGCGCCGAAGACCTGGGGCTGAGGGGGGTGCGGCGGCGGCTGTGGGGCAGGTGGGCGGCGGAGATCCGCGTGCCGCGGGGCCACCGCGCGGCCGCGAGGCTGTGGATCGGCACGTTCCCGTCCCCGGCGGCGGCGGCGCTCGCCTACGACGCCGCGCTCTACTGCTTCCACGGCGGCGCGCCGCCGGGAGCCGCGCCTTCAACTTCCCGCACGCGCCGCGCCTCCGCATCGACGACCGCCGCCGCCACGCGCTCACGCCGGGCCACGTCAGGGCCATCGCCGAGAGGTACGCCCACGACGTCGGCTCCGTCCTGTTCCGCCCGATCCCTCCGCCGCCGCCGCCGCCCGTCGCCGCCGCCGTCCCCGTGTTCGCCGCACCTGCACCGCCCATGGTGGCTGCGCCGGCGCCGCGCCCGCGCCGGCCAACCATGCTACTGATCCTTACTACTGCAACGAGCCTGACACCACCACAGACGAGGACGTCATGGCTGCGGCTGACCGCTCCTGCTCCATGGACATCGAAGAGGTCGCCGCTTTGATCGCCATTGTTCAGCAAGGAGAGTGAGACCATATAGATCTACAAGTTCTTATAGCTAGCTAGTTACACCTTCTATGTAGCATGTGTACTATGTACTTGTGTGGTTTGTGTTGTGCTGTCCTAAACTCCTAATGGTGTAACTAGCCATACAAGGAAAAGACATGCATGATCTAGAGTCTAGAGTACTCTAGCCATGGAATAAACTAAACTTAGTTCTGTACTTGGTCATGCACCTTGTGTAAGAGAAGTGTAATAATCGGTTCTTTGAAAAGGAACTGTTGTTATATATGAGATGGATGTTGTCATGAAATGGAGATTTGCAGTTGTTTCTCTTGTGCAATCCGGTGTGATTTTGTAGTGGAAATTAACAGAGGAAGAAAGGGGAAAAAGCGCGCGAAATTGACCCTGGCGCGAAAGTTTGAATTTGAATTTTTTTGAGTGGAATGTTTAATTTTGCGGTATAACTTCCTTACAATTCTTTCTGGGGGATGCCAGAAGCATTCTATATGAAGATACTAGCTATATCATGAACATATGTGAACTTTGGCAGGGTTGAATGTGAATTAATCAATTACCCTTTTCATGCTTGGAGTATATATATATGGTCAAAATCTCACCATGCATGTAAACAAGTCCAAGGATTATGAAGTACATATATAAATGCATGAACTGAACATATATGAAAACAAATCTAGCCATAATGAGTTGTATCATCAAAGTCTATAGCCATAAGAATCAAGAACTTGTGTTAAAGAGCAGAAGGGCTTTTCAATATTTCAGGCCTTTTTCTATCTGGAGGAAGATGGTACAAGATTTAGGCAAGGGCTGCAAGAGATTTTTTTAAAACTAGCTAGACAGAAAGTGAAAGAGCCAAATTAATAATTAAATTCCCGTTTCATAAACAAATTAGTAATGGACTCCTCTCACCGAGCTCTCACGTGCACATTATATTCATAATTTTGAGCCGGAAAAACCCTTCAAAATATGCTATGTACAAAACCATATAAATCGTTCAGTCATAGATATCCATGTGTAATCATACGTGTTAGTTCATGTATTTCACATTTTGTTTGAAAAACATATATAGTGTTAACAAGTTTCAAGCAGAGTTGATCCAGATTGAACAACTACATACCAACATGTAACCGTTTAATTTCTTTTTTACTAGTTGAGACATGTCCAAGGTTGATGCAACTACAGATGTGGGTGAGGTCAGGAAATGATGGCATCTATCTATCTTGAAGATGTCATGCACAAATAAATAAGTACTCTACTGATGAGTCTACTCATCAATTGCAAGCAGTTTTGGTTTATGCTAATTTTCAAACACATCAATCATTTAGCTATATCTTTCTTTTGTACTCGTGTGCACGTCATTCTAGCTTTGGGGCCTTGGACACCACACCGTGCATGCTGGTGGCGGGTAGCCTCGAATCGAACGGCAAAAATATCCTTCTGTATCATTTTGTAATAATATTGTTTATATAGTTTATTTATGTATTTCCATCAGCAATCCGTTGTAGTCTAGCTGGTTAGGATACTCGGCTCTCACCCGAGAGACCCGGGTTCGAGTCCCGGCAACGGAATTTTTTGGTGGTTTTATTGATCTCCGATGTATATGATCATGCAATCCAAAATTCTTGAAAGATTATTGGTTTTCAGATTACCTCACCTTTTTCATTTCTTCTCCGATGTATGATCATGTAGTGCGATCCAAAATTGTTGAAAGATTATTCGTTTTCAGATGCTTGTTACTTCACCTTTTCATTTCTCTCTCTGATATATGATCACGCAAGATGAAATTCCTAAAAGATTATTCGTTTTCAGATTTTTGTTACTTCACCAAAAGCTGAAATTCCTAATTCTTGAGTTCGTCTTTTTTACGAGAACTAGTGCTGAAGAAAACAAAGATTGAAAGCTGTGTAGTTTGATGCCTGAGTTTCACTGAAGCAGTCATAATGGAACTATATTACAAACTGCAATTTTTAGTTACATCGGCAACCAATTTTTCTCCAAACCATCCCACATATTTTCTCAGAATTCTTTTGTCTCCCTAAAAATCTCTGAATTCGATGAAGCCATCCGACTATGAAGCATCGATTTCAGCAGTTTCTAATGAGGAAATTTCAGGCTGCTGCTGCTGCTGAAGCTGAACCCACGAATGGTAGTCTCTCAGCAGCTGCTCCCCCAGCAAGGGCACGAGCCTGTCCAGGAGGCCTTGCATCAGCCTGCCAAATGTTCAGTTCCAATGTTAAACCAAAATGAAACTGGTAATACTGAACAGTGATTCAGTTTCAGTGTAAAAGATGTGCTTAAACATCTTGATGGGGTGATTGGATTGGAAGTTAGTTCTCATCAGCATCTGGTGAGCACCTGTGTGTAATTTCTTTGAGATATTTTGCCTTTTTTTTTTACTACTGAACTTTCAGAAACTTCAGTGATTAATGTAGGGCCTTACAGGTTGCCTGGTGTCTCCACTGCTGACAATGGAAGCATGCTGAATGGCTTCGTGTAAACCTGTAATCAACATCTGAAGAACTTCAGTGTACGTTGGGAAAAAAATTAGATTATCTCTTAGTTCCGTAGAATCAGTAATTCAGTGAGCAAAACTGTTGAGATGCTCTGTTCATCCAGATGCTGTAATGTAATATGATGCAATACTGAACTGAATGCACACATGTACCTCCAGAGTGACCTCCAAATTGACATCTATGTCCAAGCATGGTTCCTCACCATCGTCTTTCCAAGTTATATGGTTGCTCATAAAGGCTGCAAACATCAAACCTCTAAATCAGACACATTTTATTTTGTTGCCCCGAAAGGAAGTTCAGAGTTCAGACTAAGCAGTAATGATTCGCATGGCTACAATGGTTGGCAAAACAGATGATTGACAACGATGAATTGATGACCAATCTACTAATTGCACAGATAAATCAGATGTCTCCACTCAAAACTGCAAAGAATTTTCAAGAACTGCGAGCTAATCAGCTAACTGAAGAACCTGAATTTTTTTTTTACCTGAAAAGAGCTCATTCTGCTGCTCAACTGAACCTGAACCCTCAAACTGCCACCAACAAAACGATCAAATTAAACACAGATTAACCGTTGAATCGATCAATTGAGCAAGTGATTGAGACATCATGCAAAGCAATCGCTAATTCTGTACCCTGCAGGAGAGCATCTCGACGGTGCAGTCGTGGGAGGTCGGGGTGACGCGGAGGTCGAGGACGGGGGCGACCTGGAACCCGAGGAAGCCGATGCTCTGCAGCGTGCACCGGAACGTGTTCGCCCCCGGCGCCTCGTCCACCGCCGCGAAGCTCTGCAGCGCCCTCGTGTTCAGCAGCGACTCCACGCCGGCGGGCTGCCGCAGGAACTCGCCGATGCCCCCAACGCCGCCGCCCTCCACCACCACCACGTCCTGCAGCTTGATCCTCTCCCGCCGCCTCGCCGACAGCCGGGCTCGCCTGCTCCCTGCCGCCTTCGTCGCCGACAGCGATTGGCCCTCCTCATCGCCTTCGGCTTCGGCGTGCGCATTGCCGCTCGCCGCCGCGGCTCGCCATGGGCGGCGGCGACCGCCGGCTGCAACGGCGGCGGCGCTTGAGATTCGGAAGAGGCAGCAAGGTTTGGCAGCCACGAGCCTCATTCCATCGTCCACTCAGCTGAGCTCGAGCTCGCGCATGGAGTGATGCGAGGTTGGAGTTGGAGAGGAGCAGCGGCGACGGCGAGCCACTGATCAGATGGCTTATCGTGTTCGCGGTTTGGCCATCTCTCTCTCTGCACAAGTGGAGCTCGATTTGTGGTCGGCTGCGTCGCGTTCTTGCTGTCGCGGTCATCGTCTTCAACCTGTTTACCAGTTCAATCTTTAGTTTTCGACATTTTTTTCGGAGGGTGCCGATATATCGAATTTTGGAAATTTTGATAAATTTTGTTAAATTTGAACAAATTATTACCAAATTTAAAAAAATATTTTTTTTGGCCGAAATAATATTGTATCGCGGATCCAATAGAACCGACCCTGCTTACCACCATGGATTCACCACTTCCAACCTGCCAACCCCACTACCCCAACTCACACATAAAACCACTTGTGTTTTATTATCTAAGGGATGAAAAAGGTCCGAAAATATGGAAACCACTTTCGTAGTTATATTCCTCTCGGAACGGAATCGAAAACGGTAAAGAATAAAATGAAAACGGTATCGAAAAATATTGGAAAAACCGGAAACGAAACTATACAGATGGAAACGTGTTGGAAAACAATAATAAATATCAAAAACATTGAACGGCGAAATCACACATTTAACTTTACATAGCTATATAAAATATAATAAATTCAAGGTTATACAACGTAAATTATAATTGTCTCTTTTTTTAGCCATGCACTTGATTTGGGTATGGAGTTGATGGGTATCAGTCAAATAAAAAAAATGGGTCATAGATGTTGACGTATTTACAAATATAGGGTAATAGATGGTAATTTTCATACAATTATGGTATAAAAATTCGGAAACACTCGATATAACAACAAAATAGTTTTCATTTGCATTTCTATATTTTTCTACTATTTCTATTTTTAATTTTGTTGGCAACAATTTTCACATAGCTCAGCCAGTCAAAATCGAGAACAAGTGTCGGTCAGTCAGGAATTTCTACGATTATTTTCACCCTTAGTCTTATCTTCTCTCTCTCCTTTCCTCTTTACCATCAAACTATTCTAAATTTTAATTGGAACTTTTAACCATACTAATTGGAGTAAAATGCTATCCTACCAAAATTTCAAAAGTTTTCTCAATACTATCAAAATTTAAAAAGGCATCAAACTAAACACATAGTAAAAAACTATCAAAATTCGGTAACACTGAATCTTGCCAAAATTTGACAATGTTCTTGAACTGAGAGCGTATTACATCAGGCCATCAATATTCGATTTTAGCCACAATCCTAGCCGCCGGTTTCCAGCCCAGAATTAATTTCATTTAATTTGGGCAAAAACTCTTGGCTTCTAAACACAAACAGGCTCTGGTCTCTTGGACCCAAATTCAACTTGGATAATTCCGACACAAACTCTATCGATCGAACGTACTCACGTGTACATATATATTCCGAGGCGATCGATCGATCTCCACGCGCGACACGACGCGACTTGCATACGCACGCAGGCGAGCCACCTCGCCGGAGATCCAGCCCGTTCGAGTTCGACAACCCTACCGGCTACCGCCGGCGAGCGGCGGCGGGCGTACGTGCGCCGGCCATGTCGATGTCGAACTTCGCGAAGATGGGGTACAGCATCTGCGGGAGCTTCGCCGCCGGCATCTACGTCGGCGTTAATCTGCGCGTGAGTCAGCAAGCGGTGGAGCGCTCGGAGGGGAACAAGTACATCACCAACATCGAGCAAAATCTCCAGAGCCTCAAGAATCTGTATGAGCGCGTCGAGTAGACGCCGCCACCGTTCGTCGTCGAGACAACTGACCCGGCCGCCGCCGCCGCCGGAGCAGGAGAGATGCCGGCGAGCATTAGACGTCATGAGAAGTTCAGACATGCATGCACCCCGAGCTGATATATGCTATAATAATATTAGCAATAGAATTTACACGGCTGATTTTCAGTCTATTTAATGATTAATCATATATATTTGTCCCAATTTCAATCGGCTTAATTCATTCATGATGTGTTTTTAAATGGATGTTTTTTTTTTACGTGTTCGATTGATTGTGTTGTTTGTTACACACCGTACATGCATGACCACATTAAAGTATACATGCAAGCATGGATAGAAGGGCGAAGACCCAAAACCTCCTCATACCCCTAGTCTACGCAATCTCTAAGAAGAGGAGAGAGTCTATGCACCAAGGAAAGGAGAATAATGTCTGGGTCGGAGATTTGGCCTTGGGGACAAACCCACATATCACAATGGCCCTCGTGGAGCAGCTTGTGGCCTTTATGGACCGCAGTCTGTGCTGTACAGCTAGACGAGGAAGAGCCTGACCAAATCTCATGGAAGTTCACACCCCATGAGTAGTACTCGGCTTCGTCGGCCTACAAACACAATGCGTTGGCGTGCTCGACACAACCTTTGATTCATTGATCTGGAGGGTCTGGGCGCCAGGAAAATGCAAACTGCACGCCTAGCTCATCATCCATAATAAAGTCTGGACCTCTGACCGACTCGACCAGGGGATGATAGAACAACGGACGGTGCCCACTTTGTCGAGGAGAGGACGAAACAGCCTTGCACCTCGTCACTAGGTGCAGATACACTAAAAGGATTTGGAGCCTTGTAGCGGATTGGGTGGCCAATCATCAGCTTGAGCCCCGACACTGGGAGACTACTCAGTCGGTCAAAGAATGGTGGGAAGTGCCAGCCAAAGTGGCTGGCATTCCCAAGAAGGGATCCCGTACCATGATCCTCCTCATCGTTTGGGAAATATGAAAGGAATGAAACCAGCGGATCTATGAGTACAAGGAGGCCACAACTTCGTATCTTCTCGCGAGAATAAAGGAAGAAGTCGACATGTGGGGTTTGGCAGGCGCTAAGTGCCTGAGTGAGCTTGTTCTGCACCTTGTATAGTGTACAGTTTTTCCTGGCTTTTGCCTTTTATTTGCTCTTAGGGGTTGCATTTTTCTCCCACTTTATTTAATGAAAAAAGCACACTCTCGTGCTGGATCGATTAAAATAATGGAGTCGTCTTTATCCCCACCTGGACGAAACACAAAACAAAGCGGTTTGGTTAACGAAAAAATTGATAATATTGTCCGTGCACAAAGGGTGTTACATTGGATTCATTGGATTAAGAGTTTGTTTGGATTGATGCCAATTTTCGCCTACCAAAATCTTGATAACTTTAATATTTTTACTTGTACGTTTGGTTGGAAAACTCTATTCATTTTTTAAGGGGATGTTGTCTTATTTTTGCATGTCTCTTACAAGTCAAAAATTGTAAATATTTAGTAACATAGATTAATTTGTGATATGTTACTATACAAATATGCATGTTCAAATTCAAATTATACACGTAGAAACAAATATAACAAATTTTATTATGAATATAAAGCATAATTTATGGTCAAATTTCTGTAGAAAAGCAGTTACTACCCGCGAAGCATTTTGGCTACGAATATTACTTGTCTAGATTTATCTAGCCAGCTACAGTGTAGACTGTAAGACATAATATGTATGACAGGTGGCATCATATATTAAGTATATATTGATAAATAACTACTTATTATATAATATTGACTATTAAATTAACTATAGATGATTTGAAGCTAATAGATGACTATACTATTAAACTTTTCTTAAGGGAATGTAAAATTTAAAGCGAGTCAACCAGCAAAACATACTGCAATTTCAAGATTTGTTTATCCCGGAGAGTGGCACAACTGAGAGAGAGTAGTATCTTAGCCGAGGCCGTTTGCTTCGCGTGGTCATCTTCCTCCCGTGCACACGCGGGGACGTACTAGGCTGTTACGCCGCGTCGCCTCCGAGTCGAGTCCCAACCTGTTTCCGTGCCTTTTCCCTCTTCCTCACCTGCCTGACCTGACCTGGCCTGGCCCCCAATCAAAAACGAGCGACCTCAACCGACGGAATCCCCAACCCCAACCCCCAAAACCAATCCGCCGCCGCGCTGCCTCGCCTCGCTCGTCGCTCCCACCACCACCACAAACCCGCGCCTCCTCCGCCGCCGCACGCCCGCCCGCCGACGAATCAGGTGAGCGCGCCGCCCTCCTCCCCCTCCCGCTATAGATCCGTAGCGCCCGATCTACCCGCCGCCGCCGCCCGGGCTGTCCCGCCGATACCTAACTCCGCGATTCGATGCCGCGCCGATCCTTCGCCCTAGGTTTTGACCGCCGCGGCGGCGCGGGCTCTGCTCGGATCGCCGGTGGTCCGGCCGGAACATGGTTCGATGAACACTGTTGCAGGCTTTAGCCGATTGTGCTTCCCTCATGAACTGCGATTTTGCGTTTGTTAGTAGAAGGCGATGTGTGGGTGTGTTTTTTTTTTGTTGACAGTCTAGCTGATTTAATATCTTTGCTATTTAGCCCACCATCTTGGGAGATTACCATCGGATTGTGCTATTAAATTTCTCGGCTGCTTGTTGCAAATGTTAATTGCATCAGTAAACTTTGTGATAGTGTAGGCATGTTACAGTTGGGGGCATTAGTTGTATCAGGGTGTGAGTTAGCTCCTAGTTGCTTCTTCGGTTTAGTGCTGATATTGATTTGTTTCGCTCATCCGGTTGCCTGTAAATGATGGTATCTTCTATTCTTTCGTCCTGCAGAGTTTGGATTTAATATTGCAGGCGCAGCCATGTTCAACAGGCTCTTTGGTAAGCCCAAGGAGCAGGCCAATGCTAGTGCGTTGGCCACGCTTGATAAGTTAAATGAGGTAAAGCTTTCTTATTCCTCTCCATTCTATGATCTTAGCCTTGATTCTCTTGTGCTATGCGCATTGTCTGAGTCTTATTTGGTCTGCCTGAATAATTCAATTATTACTTTGTTACTCAATAATGCACATGTCCCGAGTCACTTGCAAATATATTGGAACTGAAATCTTACTTTATGTGTATTTAGACCCTTGACATGCTGGAGAAGAAGGAGAAAGTCTTAGAGAAAAAGGCAGCCGCAGAACTGGAGAGGGCTAAGGAGTTCTCAAAAGCAAAGAATAAAAGAGGTGTGGCTTATCTCCATAGTGCAAGTTGTATTATATATTTTTTGCTTTCTTTTGATCTGAACTGGATTGATGTATATCCGTTTTAATCTGGACTGAAGTGATACATAGCTGTGCTAATATTTAAGTCAATGAAATTGTTCTTGTTCACCAGCGGCTATCCAATCCTTGAAGAGAAAAAAGCTTTATGAACAACAAATTGAGCAGCTAGGGAACTTCCAGTTGAGAATTCATGATCAGGTTACTTCCAACTTAAAATTTTCACATCTGATTACTACATGTTATAAATGTTTATATTATAATAATCTTGAAAAATACAGATGATCATGTTAGAAGCTGCAAAAGCTACGACAGAAACCGTTGATGCTTTGAGGACTGGAGCTGCAGCTATGAAAGCAATGCAAAAGGCGACGTGAGTATTTTCTGAATCATTTTCTTATTTGGGTTTAGTGGTTTATCCCCTAATTCTTTCAAGAAAATTATGTCTCAAAAATGACTATTTACTGTTTTCCTGCAGAAATATTGATGATGTTGATAAGACTATGGATGAAATTAATGAACAAACTGAAAACATGAAACAAATACAAGATGCTTTGTCAGCCCCTCTTGGAGCATCTGCTGATTTTGACGAGGTAACTCACTGTGGACATTTACAATCTGTAATAGCTTCATGGCTGTTTTTGTTTGCAGTGCACTTAATACCTACCATAAAACTGACAGGACGAACTAGAGGCAGAACTTGAAGAACTGGAGGGAGCAGAATTGGAATCTCAACTTCTCGAGCCTGTTGCAGCTCCACCTGTGCATCCAGTGCAGGTCCCAGGCACCAGGATACCAACTCGCCCTGCTCCACAGAAAGCATCAGCTGAGGAGGATGAGCTTGCAGCCTTGCAAGCTGAAATGGCATTGTGATCAGGTTATTGGTTTATCTTCCTTGATTAGATTGTACCATACCTTTTCATTATATATGAAAATTACGATGATATGAACATTTGAATCACTTACTTATGCTACATGGATTGATACATGCAAATCTCAATTGCTTATATACTACTTCACTTCAAAGAATGGGGTATAACTCTCAGTTACTGCGAGATTTGTTACTTGCTGGTATCAATCATGTGAACCAATTTCTTATTGCTCATTAGCTTGGCTATTTTAGTATTCATCTTTTTATTCTGAATTGATTTGCTAGATTTCCTTTATTGATAAAGGAGTATCTTAGGCGCACAACATATCAATGTTGATGTTCCATCTAATTGGTGACAGCTATGCTGTTGCCTCCATCCCTTTTTGTCGAAGCTACTGACAGTGCTGCTTACAAAAGCAGCTGCCTCTGTTCCCCGTGAACCTCATTGAGAACAAGAGAGGTGAGGCATTGTCAGTAGGAGGGTGAATGCTAAGGGAGCGTGCAATGGGGGATAGATTATAGGGGGAAGCTGGCTGCTCATGTGGGCTGGGACACTGGGATAATTAAGGGAAGGAGATGGGACAGATGGCTAGGTGTTGTGCCTAGTGGGCTAGATGTCTCACTCATTTCTTCCCCCCTTGTTCCTTTACTTTTATTGTGCTGCTTCATGCTTCAGGTTCTAACTTTTATTATCCCGTTCAGGGTTTATTGGTAAATATAGCTTCATAGTTGGGCCTGAAATGATCCTACCCTGATTTAATGAGGCTGTGCCCTATGTTCTGAACTATCATCCCAAAGAACACTGCTCCCGCTGTACCCACGCTTTTAGTCACCTGCGACTCTAGCCCATGGACCAGTTGCCATGTGTCCCTGATGACTAGGAGCATAAGCTTTTCTAGGGAAATATTTTTTCTAATGCATGTGAATGTACCGAATTATGGATTGAACTGCTGTCCGTCTTCACTTAGATACTTCTTGGGCAAACCTAGTACTGGCCTAGACTAGTTTTTCCATCTAGTTCAAACTGCTACTGCAAACCTTTGATACCCCCTAGCTTTTTCCCACACTTTCTTTTAACTACTCAATAAGCAACATTGAAACCGATTTTGTTTTGAAATTTTCATTCCTTTATGCTTTTATGATCATTTGGTTGTCCAAAATTATGGGTGTCCAGAAAAAAAAAAAGATCATGGAAGAAGTTTGAAGGATTTATGTAATAATTCTATCATTCAACTTCTGCATACTGTTATATCCTTGTTAAGCTATCTGTTTCTTCCACTAATTATTTACCCTGATTGACAACCTGCAGGTTCACAATGAAGAGGTGAAATGTACAAATGATTGGCTGTACTCTACGGAATTTCAACGAGTCTAGCTACAATATAATTTCCCATGTGTGTACAATCTTTGGGGATAGTCAGCAATCGAAGAGAGATGCTGCTTCAGTCCAGTACTCCAGTGTTTTGTTTTAGTGGCTTGGGGGTGGGGGCCGGGTGTCGTCTGTTTTCCATGGACATAATTTAAGTTAATCTGGCACAGTAAGCTCCAAGCTAATCCATAGTCATGCAATGTGCATTGCTGTCGCACAATATTTTTCATTGACCATTATCTGAAGCCGTGTAAAAAAAGTTGAAGCGATTGATACGTTGTTGGCTTTCTGCTTCCCTTTTCTTTGGACGACCAAATAGTTGAATTTCATTTTTCTTCATTAGTCGTCAGATATTTCAATCTAGTTGAATAGATCGATGATTTGATGTAGGAAACTATTAAGCCACGGATATGTAACCGATGCTGTGATATTCTTCGTTAGGGCAACGGCCATTCAGCACATCACAAGTAAACAAACAAATACTGAATAAAATAAGAGTAAATTTTAGAAAATCTATTAAAGTTGCATAGAACCACGAACATTATGACATGTGGTATATAACATGTTTTATGGTCTATGTGTTTTATAAGAGCATCTGTAGTGTACGAGTCATGCAGGGGTATTAGATTGGACCTTACGTTAGACATAGCCGGCTTCACATGCAAATTAGCCATCAAGAAGGGATCCCGTACCATGATCCTCCTCATCGTTTGGGAAATATGAAAGGAATGAAACCAGCGGATCTATGAGTACAAGGAGGCCACAACTTCATATCTTCTCGCGAGAATAAAGGAAGAAGTCGACATGTGGGGTTTGGCGGGCGCTAAGTGCCTGAGTGAGCTTATTCTGCACCTTGTATAGTGTACAGTTTTTCCTGGCTTTTGCCTTTTCTTTGCTCTTAGGGTTGCATTTTTTCTCCCACTTTATTTAATGAAAAAAAGCACACTCTCGTACTAGATCGATTAAAAATAATGGAGTCGTCTTTATCCCCTCCTGGACGAAGGGCACAACCTCTATCAACATCGGAAAAAAAACACAAAACAAAGCGGTTTGGTTAACAGAAAAATTGATAATATTGTCCGTGAACAAAGGGTGTTACATTAGACTAAGAGTTTGTTTGGATTGATGCCCATTTTCGCCTATCAAAATCTTGACAACTTTAATATTTCTACTTGTACGTTTGGTTGGAAAACTCTATTCATTTTTTAAGGGGATGTTGTCTTATTTTTGCATCTCTCTTAGAAGTCAAAAATTATAAATATTTAGTAACATAGATCAATTTGTGATATGTCACTATACAAATATGCATGTTCAAATTCAACTTAGACAAGTAGAAACGAAAATAACAAATTTTATTATGAATATAAAGCATAATTTACGGTCAAATTTGTTATTTTTGTTTCAAATTATATAAGTCGAATTTCAATTTACATGTTTGTGGAAAGATATATCATACATTGGTCTATCTTAATATTTTTTTTTTATTTTTTGATGGCATTTTAAATGCCATGCACGAAT
Organism: Oryza longistaminata; assembly: GCA_009805545.1. NCBI lineage: Eukaryota > Viridiplantae > Streptophyta > Magnoliopsida > Poales > Poaceae > Oryza > Oryza longistaminata. The sequence continues at coordinate 3,775,115 of CM020186.1, forward strand.
GTTCCCTCGAGGATTTTTTTTTAAAAAATCCACTTCCTGTTTGGTTTGTTACCAATTTTTATTCACTCTAGTTCAATCTCTATACTAACAATTTGAGAGCGCAAAAATTGAGTCCAAATCAAACAAGGTAATTTCGCGCATCTGGATCAACTTGGATCCCGACAGGAACTCCTAAACTCCATAAATATTTCGCGAGGAATCTTCATATATATAGCCTGCCTCCATCACGACATCGCCACCACCACCAAGCTCGATGCTCCTCGTCCGTTCGAAAATGCCAACGAATCCGAACACCAATAATAAACAGAGGGAAACAAGAAACGACGCGGCGACGTGTTGGGCAGTAAGGGAGAGACGCCAAATGGTCGGCACGGGAGGAGGAGGAGGAGGAGGCGAGAGAAATGGCCAGATGGCACGGTAGTGGACGAAGGCCAGGTCAAGCCTTTTCTAATTGTGAATCGCGTGGAGGAGGAGAGGAGAGGAGCTCATATCTCTGTGCTGTTTCGTGCACCCTACTGCTTGAAAGTATCCATCATCCGTGAAGCATTATTTATTTGTCATTCTTCTCATCTTTTGGAGAGGAGGCTTAAGTTAGTTGTACAAGCCATGAATATTCCTGTACTGTCATTGACCTTGATCGTCATGAAAAGGCCTTTAATTAGGGAGTAGCTATATTTATGGCGTCATATTTTTCACCAAAAAATAGTCGGTATGTTTTTACATTGTAAGTCTCTAAATTACATATGTAATTTTATTGTATATAGTATGTAAGTCCCAAAATTACATATGTAAGTGTCTAAATTACATATGTAATTTTAGTAATTTTAGTGTATTTAGGATGTAAGTTCCAAAATTACATATGTAAGTGTCTAAATTACATATGTAATTTTAGTGTATTTAGGATGTAAGTCCCAAAATTACATATGTGAGTGTCTAAATTACATATGTAATTTTAATGTATTTACAATGTAATCACAGTAAAAAAAAGAGGGAAGCTCACAAATCACATGTCCGTTTGGAGAAAAGAAAGAAGCTAGCAAAGAAGAACATAATTACTCACAAAATCACATGTCCCTTTGAGTATTAATAACGAAGTAATCAAGTGATCAAGTCATTCTTGATATACACCTCGACAAAAAATCAGCAATCAGCGTGGGAAGCTAAGCATGAAAATCAACGGAGATCCTACCGCCAGGAAAACGACTGTTTTTTCCTCAAAAAACATGCGCCATAAATATAGCAATACCGTTTAATTATTAGCTGGGTTCTCTTATTTTTTATTAGGATATCTTCAATGACGGTGGCCGGTGCTCTGGAGTGTTTATTTTTTTTTTTAAAAAAGCAGGGTATAAAATATGATAATCTTCCCTTACAAAAATAAAGTGATAATATCGAAGCAATATCCGTGCTCGATGAAGCACAGATACTTATGAGTTATGAGTTATGACGTGTTTAAGCTTTTCGTCGATAAAATTCTATCTTGATAATTGATAATTGGATCAAACTTGAATTTCTTGATCCTGTTTGTGTGTTATCTCCTGTGGGATGTCGGTCAGGTGAGGAAAGATTTTTTATATAGGTTCGGTTCTACTTAGAATAATAACCCTACGTCTTGTCGGTATATAAAGGCCTATTATTTCGTTGATATATGTATAATACAAGTATAAAGGTGTATATGTGTCTACCCTATACCTATTTAGTAGTCTCATTAGGTCCGACGAGATGGTGGTTGGATGTATGGAAGCTCGACTCTGGTGGCTCGTGACAGATCAATGCTGGATCTTAGCAGCTTCATGGGTGTCGTAGCTTGAGTCAATTGTTGTTCTGTTGGGTTTCTCATTCAGCCCTCTCCTAAGGCTTTTATTCCCGTGGGTTATCACGTATCTTAGTAAGGAGGATGTGTAGATGTATTATTAGTAGTATTTGGCTAAGTCCTGATCGAATCTAAGTGATCTTCGTGGTTTTCTCGAAGTAGGTCTTGGTTTTCTTATTTGACCAAAATGTAATATCTTATTTGGAGGGATGGGGATAACCTTCCTATATCTGTAATGGATATTTGGCGTCCTAAGTATAATGGGATGTCATATATTCTACACCGACAAAACTTATTATAACCACACTTGTTAATTGTTCTTCATTAATTTAAGCACCTGTGTGAAGATATTTCCATCAAAAGAAAATACTTTTAGTTACATATATTCTCTCAAGCACAGTATGTTATTCCATAATAGTGTATGATATATACAAGGGCACATTAGGAATTTGCGTGCATGCTGTGAAGAGCGGGGAGCTGGGTGGCATGGTGGCTGCCTCTAGATAGAGGAGCTAGCTAAGGTTTTGGGTGGATCGGATCACGAGAAGAGGAGAGGATAAGTGACGAGAAGAAATAGAATCGATTTTCAGGTGGCAGTGCAGCTTGCTAGCTTGTAGTCGCTAGCGGTGGTGGTGTGACGCACTTAGGGCATATTTTGGGGAGTTTCTAGCTGCTCTAGCTTCTCCTAGTATCAGAACCCCCCACAAATAGTCCAGCTTTTGGTATAGATTCTGAGAAGCTGTAATTGTAGAATTTAGAAAAAGAACTAAAAGACAGAAACTGGGAAACCCAGCTTTTTTCAGATTCTCAGAAGCTGGCTACCAATCAGCCACTTCTCAGAATCTTAAGTTCTCCCAAACAGGCCCATAAACTTATGGCAGTTGGTGACACCTCACCATAGCCCACGCTGAACGATGATGGGAATGGGGAATTGGATTGAGCAAGCAAAAACACCCATCACTGCGCTATACATTGCGCATTTACAAATTACCCTCACAAGAAAAAAACATACAAAGACAAATTTTCCACCTTTAATTTTATAATGCAATCTATTTAAGTGGCAAAGAATTTTTTTTTTTGAGAATTACACAGTACAACACAGACACTCACAACGCACGCACGCAAACCCTACCCCTATGAGCATCTCCGAAGACTGGGTCGGCAAATTCTGGAGAGATTGACGAAGTCACCACAGGCGCCTCGTTGTCGACGGGTACGTCGCCTGCCACTGAAAGCACAACGCCGTTAAATCCTGGAAAATTCGCTCCCATGGGGAGTCGAACCCAGGACCTCAGGTGCTACTGAGGCTCTTGTAACTACTAGGCTACAAGCCCTTTCGCGGCAAAGAAAATTAACCTACACCTTAGAGCATTTAATGCTAGTAGTATATATTGTTGGTAAATTGTATTGTAAAATTCATCTTGATTTCTTGGAGTGACTGAAAATTCACGGGATCTCGATTGGAACATAAGATTATTTTTATAAATTTCGAAGGAACCAAACCGTTTCTTAAGAAGTTATGAGATGCGTTCCAAATGACACAATCTTGCGCTTAGCAAGTAGGTGATGTTGATAAGGCTACTACATACCGTGCATTGCAACCGTCACACCAAATTTGATGGTTACATTAAAATTTAACTGGGTGTGTTTAGTTCACGCCAAAATTAGAAGTTTGATTGAAATTGCAATGATGTAAAGGAAAAATTGAAAGTTTGTGTGTAGAAAAGTTTTGATGTGATGAAAAAGTTGGAAGTTTGAAGAAAAAGTTAGGAACTAAAACATGCCTAATCAATACCACATGACTTTTGATCTGAAAAATGGGGGAGCTGTGCCAAACTAATGTTTGACTTTCGAACGTCACATGGTATGTCAGCCGTACGAGCAGATCAGAGATTCAGAGAAAAGAAACGAAAACAAGAGACAATCATTCATCCCACTTGAATTATTAGGGAAGAGATCCAGGACATACATGACTTGGAAGGAACGTTCTTGCAGCGAAACAGAGGAAGGCATGCCCACATGATTCGCAATTAATTGCAGCGGGGATCCAACTTTTGTAATTGATAATACAGAGAGCATACACACATAGTAGTGGGTTTATAGATAAAATTAAACATAAAAGGGTGTAAAATAATTCAAGTTATAAGGCATTAGGAAACAATCCCTAGCGAAGTGGTAGAGTAGCGGATGTATTATTTCACCTCTTTGAGTTCATGTTTCAGAAAGGCCACGGCCTTGCCACTAGCACTGGTTGGGAGAGCGCGAGGTAGAGGGTAGCGACGGCGGTATGTTCTCGGGCAGAGGACGTGAAGAGGAGAGAGGAGGTGTTAAGGTAATAAAGCTCTGCACAAATTCTTTCTTTTTATACAGTTGGTACTCACGGTAACATTTACTACTCCCTCCATTCCATAATATAAAGCACAACCACTTTTCTTAAATGTTCCATAATATAAGACATGCATGCAGGCATACAATTAACTATGACATCTTCTCCATTAAATTATTACTATTTTAAATCCTCCACTCACATGTTATCTAATCCTATTGGATGCATGCATCATATTTATTAGGATGATCCAAACTATAAGATAATAATAATTATTTCTTGGTTTTCGGGTTAAGGGTGGTTGTGCCTTATATTTTGGAATGAAGGGAGTACTATAACGCTTATAGCACGTTATACCACATTATCATTTATTTTCAGCCGTTAGGATGTTCTGCATGTCTTCATATCAACCATATTTATATCTTGTATTATAATAATTTAGACCATTAAAGAATGATTCGTATTTAAGAAAGAAATCAGTTGAGCCATGAATAACAATCTTTTTTTTTAAAAAAAAGTGTGTGCACAAATGCATCTTCCACTAATAACAGATAAATGGCAATAGAAGGATTTACCATACCAAGTAGTATGAAGCAATATATATAATCTGCAAACATTATCAATCCAGGTAGTTTTGGTATTTTCAACTAGGAATAAGTTCGCTTTAGGTCTCTTAATTTATTGTCGAGTTTGAAATTTATCCCTAAACCACAATGCTAGGTATAACCCATCCCCAAACTCGCAAAACCGCATCAACTTTCATCCCCAGACAGTATGACTCCTGGTTTCATTTGACGTGGTGCTTTGACTTCTATCAATTAAGCTGAGTCAGCACATGCCCCACATGTCAGCGATCAACTCTTTCCCCTCTCTTCCCCATCCTTAGCAAGCCGGGAGGCAGGCCATGAGCGGCGTAGATAGGGGCGGCGGACGACGTTAGTGACACAGCCTGAGCCCGTCTCTAGCATCGCCATTAACCCTGCAGAAGCGGCGGCCTTCGCTACCAATGGAGAAGAGGCGTCGATCCCCCACTAGACCAGAGCTCGCGCACGGCGGCGCAAGAGCCCGAGCCAGCCATCGCTTTGACCTATAAATAACAGGAGGAACTTGGGGTTGGACTAGGTGATGGGGGCAAGGAAGGAATGGAAGGGGTTGGGGTGATGGCCTGGTGGAGCTGCTTCGGCTGCAGCCCGTCGATCACAGCAGGAGGCGAGGTCCGGCTGCCGGCGCCCTTGCCCAACTAGCCGTAACGCTCCGTAAGTTTGGCATGGGGGTTTGAGGCATGGAAGATAAGCCACCAGTCGCTTTCGGTTCCGATGGTTACTGGAGGCTCCAACTGAGGTCGGTTGCCATGGAGAAAGGCCTCATCGTCGCAAGAAAAGTAGTGTCAGCGTCAGCATCAGTTGCTGAGAACAAATCTGTGGTTGTGGGGATGGAGGTGGAAGACACTTACATATGGGCCCCAGCATGTTTTTTTTTTCTGACTATGATGCCACGTCAGCTAAAACCACCATCCAAACTGCCATGGGACCTTATTTGCACTGGTTTTGATAGCTGAGGGACGTGTAATATTTGGTATTGTGGTTGACGGATGAATTTCAGACTCGGCGACAAATTAAGGACCCTAAAGTGAACTTATTCCTTTCAACCAGAAACAATACGGGCTTCTTTTTAGAAAGGCCTCTGTTGGGCCGTTGCGTACGTGCACACAGTTCCAGCCATTTGAAGGCCTAACAAGCTACTTCAAGGACTTGAGCCTTGAGGCCCAATCCTGTGGCGATACAGAGATGCCGCCGCCGCCGCCGCCGCCGTTGCGGACGCAGAATCAAAACGGGCTGGGCCAAGGCCGGCCCAAATATGCACGCGGCTGCATCTCGCGATGATAGTCAAGACTGACGCCTCGAGTTCTTCTTACACACAGTTTAGGTTAGCCGCCAACCTCTCGTTCGATCCCCGCCGCCGGCCGGCCGGCCGGCCAGCCATTCGTTCCAACTCTCTCTCACGTGCCGCCGCCGTTCGCGAACTCGGCGGCGCCAACCGCCGCCGCGCGACGACGCCCCGCGTCAACCATGTGAGCTGCTACGGCGCCTTCAACAGCCAAAGCCTTTTCAGGTTCGTATTCCATGATTCCATCCTTGCCTGCTATGATTATTTTCAAAACCAAACAGTTGCCATGGATTATTAGATCTTAATTTGTGGAAAGCATTACGTAAGACACTGCATGCCGTTTTATTGAGAGCTAAAGAGAGTACGTACAGAAGGATTAACACCCTTCAACTTCCTTAATTATGTTATGCCATTTGATTTGGACCTGTTCATAATTAGTCTAGGGCCTGCTTTAGTGAAAATAAAGTGAAGCAAGAAATTAGAGAAGGAATTTTTTTCCCACTCTAAGATACTAATGCAATGTTTGATTGAATTGTTCAGTAAGTGCCCCTCTCTTGTTCAATGTTCATAATAAAGGCGATAGCCAGGAAGAAATTAAGGTTCGTTTGCGCTACCAGCTGTGTGTACGTAGCACCACAAGCTTTAAACCTTTAGAATGTCTTATTCGAAAAACAAACCTCTAGAATTCATGAAGCACTATGCCAAGAAATGCGTATACTTGAATCAATAAAAAAATGTACTGGAATACTACTTTATTCCAGTAGTAAAACAAGGCGCGTTCTTTCCCTCTTACCCTATCGGGCATGTCTCCCAAGCTCCTAAACAAAAAGCATTTCTTCATCAGCATTCGAGACAACTTCTCTGAACCAACTTTTCAACTTTCTAATATTTAAATTTTTGTTTATGCCCTCGAACAATTGTCATAAACCTACGTTCATCCATAATTCATCCTCGTATATCAGAACTTAGGACACACACCCAGCCGGATACCAGCTGCTAGCTGAAACCCAGCGGAGAATTAGCAAAGCGTGGATTTCCAAATTGAGTGAAAGCAACTCATGACCTGAATCACCTGACAAGCTATCGATCTCCCAGCTGCAAAGGACCAGCTAGCCGGCCGGAGCATTTCTCAACAAGGAAAAAAATTTTAAGTATCTGAGACACGATGCATGCATGGACCAACAGATAACACTACTGATGAAAAGGATCCAAAGCCTCATCTCTTCGGTTCTTCCTCCTTGACCGACCTAAATGTTCTGTGCTCTCCTGGCACGGACTGGACGTCGACGCGCTGCAGAGTTAGGTCGAACGCCAGCGACCGTGTGAAAAGGAAGAACCGATGGATCGAGACGGCGTTGCTCCTGGGAGAGGAAGGACACAACGATGACGACGTGATGCACTGCATCAGTTGGGGTTTCTGATCGAAACTGATATGGCAATGCGTTTCGCTGAAAACTGTCAGGCGAAATGATATCATCTAATCTTGCTCGTTGGCCTCCCTAGCTAATGGCTAGTTAAGCTAGCTACCTTCTTGCTAACAAGATGTTGATAGTTAATTTCAACTTGCTTGTGAAGTGAGAATTGATGTGATCTTAAAATATTTAGATTAATGCATTACCTCCTGTTTTCTTTGAAAGCCTAATTAGTTACATACGATTGGATGCGCTCGCGACCTAGCTTCTTCTCAGTTTATGTCATATCACTTTCTCTCACTTAATTTGTCTCACCCTTCCCCAGTTAACTATTTTAAATTCAACCTTTTCGACATAAGCTTGCTTAGTCGATACGCTGAAACTGGGGCAAATTAAATACCAGCGTAACAATTTGCCAGATTAAATTAGAACGTTTAGATCGGTATTAGAATGTGATCTTGAGCTTTACAACGTAGCAGCCGATATAGTAATGTGTATAAAGCATATTGGTCAGTGCAGTTGTTCAGTGGACATCACGTGAAATATCCCCACACAAACATCCTCTCATGCGTTCATCAAATCCTCATCATCCTCCCCTTCTTCCCCCAGCACACATAGGGCTCTTGCTGCTACTAGCTAGTACTATCATTTTGTACAAAAGAAATCGCATGCATTCATGAAAAAGTCTTTACCCAATTCATTTCACCAGATCAATTCAATCCCTTGTTGTACTAGTAGTACCAGTAGAGTACTGTAGTAACCCCTCTTTCTCTCTCTCTCTCTCTCTCCCATACACACATGCAGCCACTGACACGGGCAGTAATACTTTCTGCATATCTTTCAGTGCTATGAGACGGTACAGAGCAAGACAGACAAATGGAGAGAGAGAAGCGGACGACCGCGAAAGTGAGTGGGCGAGCTGTGGCACTGAAAACCATGCGTCCACTTCTGTTTCCTTGCCCATTATTATCTACAGAAACATTTCATCATTTCTGTTCGGAGAGAGAGAGAAGAGAGAGGGGTGTGTGATGAAGCAGGAAGGGGTCGTGTGTGTGCGTGCTGTTTTGGACTACTAGTGCCATTGCTGAGCAGCAGCAGTGAGCTTGGGGTTTTGAAATTTTATCTCTTGTGAGCGACCCCTTCCCCTTTCCTCATCCCCAATCTCCTCGGTGCCCACCAGTTTCACTGTCCCCTTAGATTCTTCCACTATGGCTGGCTAATGTATGCCCGGCCCCCAGTAACATAAAACCGTTCCGGGTTGCAGCCAATGGCGGATCCAGAAAGAAATAGCAGTGGGGTCTGAGCAAACTAGATAGTGTTACAGTCCCCCCTCCTATCTACATATGGTAAAAAAAATTTAGTGGGGTCTTAGTGGGGTCTCTCATAGTCTTCACGGCAATAGTGGGGGCTCGAGACCCCGCCGCCCCCATGCTGGATCCGCCCCTGGTTGCAGCCATTTTGGCTACTCATCCCTGTAACATGTCAAAGCAATATTGTCACCTTGTCTTCCCTTCAATTCGGTGCTCCCGACTCTAACTATATATACTCTCTGTTTATTGATATGAAATACTAGTACTTACCTATGAATGCAGGCGTGCTTTTATCAGCTGAGCTTACTGACAAAACATGCTTTCTCGGTTTCTCCATGCTGCAGAGAAATGCTCCTGATCGAGCGAACAAAATGTTAATGTGAGAAAATCCAACAGCAAGCAAACAACCGAAAGATTCCATGCACGTCGCAATTAGCGTAGTAGTAGACCCCTTTTAGCTTTTTCCTGCCCAGCCAATCTGCCATGCGAGAGAACACAACCACTAGGCACTGGAGCTAGTGATCTCATCACTGCATCTAATTACAATACATCGCCGTTGCATGGTGCATGCACATGAGCACATACCACCACCAGCTAGCTCATTGGTAAAACAAAAGGAGAGCAATCTGGCACAAAAGAAAAGAAAAAAAAAAGATTGTTCTTTTTTTCCAGTGATTTTTGCGAGCTAGTTGAGGTCCATTGCCATCGTCCTAGAATGGCTCCTTGGCATGCCGGCTAGGAGAGATGACATAACAGTGTTATTACTACTGTACTAGATTATTACATTATGACGATATGATGATCGCCTAGTACAGACTGCTGGCTTTCTCTGTAATCATTTGTCCCATATTTTTCGCTTGTTTTCTGTGTGATCACTTGTACCAAATTTAGACTTTGTTCTAATGTGCAAATCAATTATAAGCTTTTCGCCAGCCAGTGCGTAAAAGTAAAACGAGAGAATCACTCCGTTTAGTAGTTTAAAATGTGTGCTAATGAAAAACGAGGAACATGACGTTTGAAGTTTCAGAAAAGAACGCAGCCTTCAACATGAAAGTTCCAATGCTTACATTCCTAGCTTATTAATGTTTGTTGAAAATATATTCTACAGAACTGCATGATTTATTAGCCCCCTATATTCAAAAATATAAGGAGGATTTTGATTGTCTAGTTCTATGCTTTGACCCTTGATAATAAAATAATATATAGGTTTTTCTATACAAAAATATATTTGTTGGATTCATGTTCGAAACTCCTATGTAATGACTATGATTTTGGAGTAAATGTTAAGAAATCCAGACCTCCATTGCTTTGTTTTCCACAAAAATTCTCTGAGGTTCCTACGTTCGAATCGTGCCTAGGGAGGGCAACACGAGAGAGAGCTGTGTGCGAGTAAAATTAAGCTGATCTCCATGAGGCTCCAGTATTTACAAGCTTGATGTATGCATCCTTGAAGTCGGCAAAAAATTTAGCTTGGTCCTGTGCATATAAATTGATCCATCTGCAAGTAGTTTGGCATATGTCCAATGTCAATGGCCTGACCAAACATGTGAGCATGAAGGAACCTTGCAAATATATCTATTTGTCCTAATAAATTTGTGACTTAAAACCTAAAGCCTAGGTCCTGACTGAAAGAATTGAAGATAGAGTAGGATTAGTGCATGGAGTTTGGAAGCTTATGATTATCCCTAGTACTTCTTCAGAGCTTGTAACAAGTAAGCGACATTATTTAGCATATCTAGTTCAAGAAAAAAAATACCTTAAGCATTCATCATCTTCAGTGAGTGCCCAATCCGTTCGCAGTCCTACCATTGCCGGCATGCCAGCTTCATAGAAGAACACAACACATTGCATTAAGGTGATTTACAAATAATGCCAAGTCGATTATACATTGTACAAGGATAATTTACAAAGGCATGAGCTAAGTTGAGATTCAGTTATGGCTTATGGATTCATGATGACAGTATTTAAAGGGCATGATGGAAAAATTGAATGGACTTACATGAAGATGGCTGTGGCTTCTCAAGGAGTACTTTAAAATAGGAGTTGTCGAAAATATTTGGATTCCCGAATCCTTTACCTCCAATTGTGTGTGCTCCAGATAACACAACCATCTCCTTTGTCCTGCCAAGTATCAAGTTTAACTTCAGACATGGAAGGATGCTAAGTTTTCAGGAACATTTTGTAGAAGCCTAGAGGGGAAATCATGTGCAGATACGTATCATGTACAGATACATAATTTTTAACCAATCATTAGGAATTTTTCATAAATAGGCAATGGGAATTGAATTCACAAAATGTTTGTGTAAACAGAGGAAAGGAGGACTCACGAAAAGCCCTTTTTGCTGAATAATGTTTTCAGGGCAGTGGCATCCAACGTTTCTTCAGGAAGTTTACCAGCAGGATCAGCAGTACTACAGAGTCAAATGCATTATTTCATAAGAATATGGATATTACTTTGAGAAAATATGGATACCTACATGTTCTTTAAAAAATATGGATGCATACTAAATAGAAGCACTGCCTGGAAATGAACAGCCTAAAATTTTGCCAACATTGCAAGGGAACTGTTAAATGAACAAACCACTGTGATGTTGCACCTGGAATCTAATCGACCTAGTCTTACTGGAATTTCTGGCCCTCCACATAGCGCAACTGACTCAGCACCAGCCACGGCAATCAAATCCGCCCATGATACTGTTAGCAAAGTAACGGTATATGTGTGCTTGAAGATACGTCACAACCGAAGCTCAAAACAGAAAGAACATATAAAAAGGGTGTAAACCATGTACCTTGCTGCACAAGGTCAATTACTTCTTTCGCTTTTCCTAATACCTGTTCAGTTATAAGTCATTAAAAACAGATATAGGAAGTCAAAACATGTTGTTCTTCAGTTAGGATATGTTACTACTATTTATGATAAAAAGCAAGAAAAAAAAGGAGGAAAAAAAACCTTTATGGATTTATTTAGCCCAGTATTTTCAGGTCTATCAACTTCATAAATTATAGATCCATTCATGCCACCTGCAAGATATTGTCATAAATATCCATCTACTGTTTTACTTCTCAGAATTCATCTTTAGATATGTTGAAGTGTAGTTATTCGTAGTTTGTTCTTGTTTGCAATACTCTATAATTCTACTTTATACACATTCAATTTTTGCTCTAAAACTGTATATAGAACTTCAACCAATGAAGACATTAAAGATCGAACCTGATTTATCAGCAATATCAAAAGTCCCTGCATCATGGAAAGCCAAACGAAGCATGCCAGCAGCCTTGACCTTGGATAAAACATTCCTCACACCGTTTTGAATAATTGAACCATCAATTGGCTCAGCCCTATAGAGTCAAACATAAAAAAACTTCTCTAAAAGATGTCATACTACTGTTTTACGAGAATGAAACTACTTTGAGTAGGTTATTCTTATACACAAATAGCTATTGTAGGTATACTTTATTGACCTGTGGTTCATTTGATTCTAGGCCATGCTTCCACAATTGAACCAATTAAACATAAATAAAAATACTCATAGAAATGTAAATTAATACGGTTAGCAACTCATAGCTATGGAAACTTAGAGCAGAATAGGAATATGATTGTGGTTGAATACTGCACTTACGCACTCGCTATATGAACATGAGGAAGTATGAAAGGGAGCAGAGCAACAGAAGCAAAGTCCCTCCTTGTATAACAAAGAGAAGATCTGGGACCTGTGGCCACCATACACAAAGCAAATTCAGTTGGGCAGAAATATATCAGTAGGCACTGGAAGCATTCTCTCAGTTCTTGCCATGGAAACAACTCATACCTGAAAAGAAATCTGCATTTTGCTGCTCAGAGGGTTCTGAACAAGCAGAATCATCACTACTGCACCTACGACCAGCAGCAGAAGCTCCTATCCTCGTCTTCCCACTTCTAATCCTGTATCATCACAATTTTCACAGGTCATGTGCCTTCAATGAACAAATGATGGCATGGTTGGTATCAAAGCATGAGAGAAGATGCAAACATTACCTGCAGGTGCAACGACTGCAGCTGGAGAAGAAGCGGGAGGAGGCTGCAATATGGGGGACATTAGTGAGCTCCATTCCCGTCCTTCTGGCCTTGTTAACTGTCAGCAATGGCTGCTACTATCCTGAACTGAAAGAGGAAAAGGACACAACTCACTAGTCACTAGTCAGCCAGCCTATCTCTACCTGGCTATACATGTGTGGTTCCCAACTGATGGTCCCCAAGAAAGCACTTTGGATAAGCTGTACTTCAGTGGTAAATATCTGCCCAATTGTAGTTCTCAAGAATATGCCTCTGATACTCCAGTGATTATTTTTAGAATTCATAATATGCCATTAATGTCTCTTCCTATGTGAATATCTTTCTTTCACCAGTAAATACTCCCATCTGTTCATTAAACCTTTTATGGTAATAGAGTATGATTTGAACTGTTTGTGCCTTACTAAATTTGCAATTTCAACACAAATCTATAAAACAAGCTAAGCAAAAAAGAAAAAAGAAAAGAAAAGAGCACCAACAATTAACACAATTTAGAAAACAAAGTAAGCCAAGATCCCACCGTTAAACTCAATTACAAGTTACTGCTGATGCCAGGAAAACATTGTTCACAGAACAAGTGAGAAAAATCATAGCTTGTTGATGTAAACAGGTCGTACAGAACTTTCTAAGCAAACTGCAATGAAATTATATGCTTATTTACAACAGTCATTGCATGTTTGAATGTGAATTATCTGCTTCAGTGTGTAATATGTATTGTCACATATAAATGAGAGAACATAGTGGACACTTACATAAATAGGCTACAAATTTCGCAAACAAACACAGGTGGTACTTGGGAGATATTAAAAGTACCATGTATACGCTTTTCTTTGTTTGGGAAGCTAGCTGTCTGTGCCTCAAATTTACAGGGAATTATCCGTCTATATAACACAGATTTCTTAGGAGTCCAAATTCTTTGAGGATGGATTGAACGCCACCTGGTCAGCACAATCCAAGTTATCTCCAGCTTTGTCACTACCAACACCCATCAGGTCGAGATAATGTTGGTAGTGGGATGCAATGACGTTCATCTTATCGATGGAGCCTTGACCACAGATGAGATCGCCATACAGGATGTTCATTGTAGCACCAAAGCCAGGATACCTCTTGGACAAAGTGTCATTCTTGGTTGGTTTCCAGTTGCCAACGAATACATCATGGGCTGATGGTTGCTTCCTCTTCATTGGAGTCATCCACCTCCAGATTGCTGCTTCAAATGCTAGGGTCGCATTCTGTTCCAGTAACTCTGGGTGGTTCAACAGATCCTGCTTGATACCCTGACCAATAATACCATAGTTGTAGTTCCTGAATACCATGTACAAGCAGATTTAATTAGTCAGTACCTTAACCTAATCAGTTACTAATCAACAACTATCAAGATAGGGGATAGGTCAGCCTAACCAGTAAACAGGAAGAGCGCCTCGACCATAATACTCAACTCCTTCAACACAAGGATACAATTCGTTGCTGTTGTCACAATAGCTTTGGCTTGGGCTCAATTCATGGTTGTAGCAAAGCCCCCAAGCCAATGGACCACCAGTTGCGACGCTATATCCACCTGTAGAAATCACAATTCCAGTACTCTATCAGATTCTACTGGCCTAGGGTTTTTTATTCATCTGAAGTTCACGTGTTCGGTGAACAACAGAACATATCACACAGTTGGAACAAAACTTCTGAAGATTGCTACCAATTGAACAAACCTTAGGTTACAATCTTCTTCACAAATCAAGTACATATTCAAATCGGACCAAAGTCCACTATGTTGTGATATTCAGAATTTCAGATGCAGAATTGCAGATATCTACTTTTAATATGGAAATGCCAAGGATGATACACAATGCCAATCAAAACCAACATGCTCCACATATAGCTGCATTTGGCTGCAATTAACTACTAACTGAGATAAAAATTGTTACCTTCCATTCTACAAACAGATCCAGATTACTTTCAGATCTTAAAAGCAACACTCCGCAGAGCACCTATCCTAAAGGCTGTACAGTAGACTGTAACCATGAATCTGAGCTCTGAGCGCTGCTGTGCCAGGTGATCTGTTAAACCTAAGGACAACTCAAGAGGCAGCAAATCTACTACCAATTCGTCCATTTCCCCCAATCTATTTCTCGATCCACGCAACATCAAATTGGTAAAATCACAGTAACGATCAGCGAGAAGAAGAAGAAGAGCAGCACACGTACAGGAGGTCTTGGCGCCGACGTGGCCGAGGAAGGCGGCGACCTCCTTCATCCCAACCTCCTTCCCCCCCGTGGTGCCGAACATTAAAGTGAAATAAAAAAGAAGTCATCATCTCTTTCCAACATGCATATCAAAGACACAATAGGTTTGACACGTGGATTATAACACTTTGTCTCTCCACTAAAACCAGAGGTTCTATGGCTAATACGAGTCTTGAGGTAAGACCAGTGAAAGGACATATAGTCTAGTGGTTGCAGAGACCTGAGTAGCATTATAAGATCCTGAGTTTAAATATTCATAGTAACGAATTTTAGATTAGATTATTTGAGGGGCTAAGCCCCCAATTTAAAAAGGGTTGCATCTCTTCTCTCTCGTCTAGTGCCTCTAAGCCTGTGTTCTTTTGGAGACTTTTTCAACTCTTACTATTAGGTTTCTGCGCACATGCTTTTCAAACTACTAAGGTGGTGTTTGGATTCAGGGACTAAATTTTCGTCCTTGTCACATCGAATGTTGGACACTAATTAGAAGTATTAAACGTAGACTAATAATAAAATTAATTGCATAAATGTCAGGGGTTATGGATACCATATACCAAATAGTAATCAACTAAGCACGGCGGGGCCCACCACATACCATGTCTTATACGGAATCATACCTCGTATATAGAAGGAGTTCCGGATAAGGACGAAAAAAGAGTTCTATATGGAAACGACAAGGACTACTCGGATTGTATCCCCATATTGGTCTTCCTAGTTTTACTTGGGCAAGGGGACACCTGTGGGTATAAATACAAGCCCCTCTAGAGAGGGGGAAGCCACAAGACACAACATACACACAATCCAACACGCCAAGACAAGTCGCCGGATATTGACATCAGCGATAAGTCTAGACAAACCCAATATGGTGTCTGTGGAGGCTAACAAAAGGGATATAACGCTATCACTGATCTTGCCGAGTGCGGATTTGAAGAAGAAGACTACCCTGTCATCGACTACGAGTTGCTTTCCACGCCGCCAAGTCGACGACAGCTAGATAGGTTATTCCAAATATTGTACTTTGTGTGATCCAGATGAATAAAGAGTAACACCGGCTTTGGCCAACAGGATGTAGAGCTATTACCTGTCAAATAAGGGGCTTGAACCTATATAAAAATCCTTGTCTCCATCTCTTTTACCTCAATCTCGCATATACCCTGGTACAAACGATTCCCAAACCATCCAAATACCGTAGTCGCGATCTCAAACATCGACAATAAATGAGAGCCAATTCGCGAGACAAATTTTTTAAACCTAATTAATCCATAATTAGCACATGTTTGTTGTATCATCACATAGGCTAATTATGGATTAATTAGGCTCAATAGATTCGTCTTGCGAATTAGTCCAAGATTATGGAATGTGTTTTGTCATTAGTCTATATTTAATACTTCTAATTAGTATCAAACATCCGTTGTGATTGGATCCAAACAGGGCCTAAACAATGTGTTTTTTGCAAATAAAATTATAGAAAAGTTGCTTTAAAAAATCATATTAATCTATTTTAAAGTTTTTTAAAGCTAATACTTAGTTTATTATGTGCTAATCCATTGCGTCGTTTGCGTGCATGGAGGGAAGGGTTCTCAACCTGGCTATCGACTGCAGCCTTAAGTCCACTACGTGAAGGATCAGGCTCCTCTACCTTCAATAACATGTGGGCCCGATGAACTCTGGGCCCACCTATCAATAACAAAGGTATGGTGTATTTGAAGGCAGAGGATCTCAATCCCAACGTGAATGCTCTAAGACCCTCACCTTTAACTCAACATCGATTAATTCCAATATATTTGAAACTTTATTTTTAAAGAAGCGAATAGTTAAACTATCAACCTTAGTCAAGACCTTAATAATTGAAAACAAATTTTATATGGCTTTGTAAAACTAAAACCATCAGTCATAATACATGTGATTTTTCTGCAAACATAGATTTTTCTGAAATTTACTCGTAAAATAATGAAGAGGGCAAAGGAGCGAAGGTGCTATGCAAGTTTGCCAGCCCATTCCTATCTCATAAATCGAATCGAATCCATTTTGGGCCAAGATGACCGGCTTCCTCCGCCGCATCGGCAAAGCCGAGATGGGGAAGAGAAGGGACCTTCCCACGCCGCCGCCGGTCGCTCGGCCGGCGACCGGCGACCAACCTGCCGAAGTGCCGATTCCGTGAGTCTATCTCGTCGACTCTATCGTCCGCCGCCATCTCGAAGGTATATTAGGTGCTTCAGATTTGAGGGTGGGGGTTGTTTCAGACTCCTGATTTACACTAGGTGCGACGCATGAACATGGAGCGATTTCCTTGTGCTGCTCCTTCCAGAAAAAGAATAGTGTGATTCCTGACTGCTGCTGATGCTGCTGCTTGTGTGATTTCATTCACTTTTGGTGTGGTATGCTGCAGTATTGCAGCCCAGTGTTCACCTGACTCACTTTTTATTAGGAGATTCACATTTGTTCATGTAATGGAAACTTGCTATATACTAGTATATTTCAGGAGTAATTGGTTCAAAGCTCACAGTCTACACTCGAAGTTTCCGACTGACCAGCAAACACTGGTCTTGCCGTTTCGGGTTTTCAATTTAGTACTTTACTAGAAAAAATACCCGTGCGTTGCAATGGGTGCAGTCTATTTTAATCATATTATTGTTATATGGTTTAGTTAAGATGAAATTCACTGTGGAAGTTTGCTTGGATATATATTTTTAGAAAATTATGAGTTGCAGTTAGGAGTCCGATCGCCTCAAGTTAGCATGCGAGTATTTTTAAACAAATTTCTTATATGATTCCTTATGTATTACCAAAAGTGAACTACGGAGTATCTTAAAAACCGACTCAAATACGGATATGTATTTCCAAAAGCAAACAAACTTAAAAACCGACTCATACACGGATGACGTACCAAAATACTGGCAAAAACATCTTCAATTTTTATAATAGTAGAGATATTGCACTTGGCCACCTGACTTGAGATCAATTATGTTGAACCTTTTGTCAAAATAATAGCTACTGACATGAGCAAGTTTGTCTGCTAGTTGACTAACTTACTACAGTTTTGTTTCAACATCACTAGAAAAGGACTTACTACAGTTGACTGACTTATGCTGGTCTGGTCAAGTCTCTGGTTTTCAGCTTGGCATACAAGCAGCTTACTTTAGAGATATAATCAAATCTTTTGTGCACATTGCAGAGAGTGAGTAGGTAAGATAGCAAGAAAATGATGACTAAAAATCTCATATATTCTGGCAAAATCTCATATCTTCTATATGTGACGTGGACACAAGGAGGTAAGGAACAAGCATCATGGGCATAATATAACCGTGGAATGAGCTAGGGATCTACTTGCTGAAATTCAGGAGCAGATCTATTCTGGCTCTGCTGATTGGTCCATATTTCAGTCCTACCATACGGCATACGCATATGTGAGTTCCGGCTTTACTGTAACTGCGATTGCATAAATTCTATCATTCTATCACTAGTCTCGACAACCTTCTGATGTTTGTTCAGGTATGTATGATTTTGATATCTTTTCTCTGTCTTTCTCTCTCTTCCTCTCTCTCTGTCTGTGTGTGACAGTACATGTACAATTTCATGATAAAGTAAATCTTGATCATATGTTGCATTATGTTCAATGATTATGAAACTTATAGTCTTATACTGCTTCATTTGGGCCTGATTGAGTTTTTACATGCAAATGATTGATGTTATCAAGACTAATAATCAGTTCCTCCTCATGGTAATGAAGCATTGGTAGAAATAAGGTTAAAACATTATGCTTATTGAACTTGTATTAAGTACTTTTCATACTTCATTTGACATGTAAATTTAGAAAGCATTTGAATTATGTTTGATTGGCTTGCAAATAATTCAATATGGATTTAGTATTATATCTAATGGTTTTCTAAATAACAGCATGATTTGTTAACTGCATACAAGTCCTAAGTGCATCAAGTCATTTTTGACTCACAAATTTTATCAAATATTTTATGGTGGAAGAATGGCAGAAGCCTTGGTATTTATTGTTCTTCAAAAGATTGGTGCTGCTTTAGGGAGAGAAGCACTCAATGTCGTAGGCACACAGTTACAAAAACAACCACCAACTTTAGTTGATGCTGAGAATAACATGAGGCAGCTTAAAATCGAGTTTCATGTCATGAAAGCTTTTCTCACTCAGCAGCAAATACATTTCTCACAAGATAGAGCCTACGATGCTTGGCTTGATGAAGTAAAGAATGTTGCACATGAAGCTGAGGATGTGATTGATGAGTATGTCTATCTAGCTGGGCAGACAGCCAAAGAAACAAGCAAGCTAAAGAAACTGTTCCATTGCTCCAAAACTACCAGTGATTGGCACATTATTGCAACACAACTTTCACAAATCAAATCTCGCCTTCGAAACCTCACAAACATGAAGGCTCGTTATGGCATTTCAGCAAATGACAGTGAAGATGGTAGCACTTCAAGTCATGAGAGCCTAAAGGAGCTTACATCTGATTCAGCGTATTTTGATACTGAAGATGATATGGTTGGCAATAAAGAAGAATCCGAAAAAGTTATGAAATTATTGATACATGGCGAAGAAACCCGTACAGTCATATCCATTTGTGGAATGGGTGGGCTAGGAAAAACAACTCTTGCCCGGGCCATCTATAAAAAGAATGAGATTAGAAAGAACTTCGATTGCTTTTCGTGGATTACAATCTCCCAAAACTACAAGGTTGAAGATTTGTTTAGAAGAATACTCAAACAACTTCTGGATATGAATGAGAACATTCCTGATCAGACTGACATTATGTATAGGGTAAGCTTGGTAGAGAGGCTAAGAAATTACCTGCAGGACAAAAAGTATTTAATTTTCTTGGATGACATGTGGAGTCAAGATGCTTGGATTTTATTGGATCGTGCTTTTGTGAAAAATAAAAAAGGAAGTAGAATTGTCATTACAACTAGAAATGAAGATGTAGCATCAATTGCAAATAACGGGTGTTCTTTTAAGCCTAAGTACCTACCATGGGGGGATGCATGGGATCTCTTCTGCCGAAAAGCGTTTCACAGGCTAGATCAGAATGGTTGTCCTCAAGTTGTGATGCATTGGGCAGAAAAAATTGTCAGCAAGTGTGAAGGATTGCCTCTTGCTATTGTTGCCATTGGAAGTCTTCTATCCTATAAGCAAATAGATGAGGCAGAGTGGAAGTTGTTCTATGATCAACTTAACTGGCAACTAACCAAGAACCAAAAGCTCAACTATGTAACAAGTATTCTCAATCTCAGCTTCGATTATCTACCAGCAAATCTAAAAAATTGCTTCCTTTATTGTAGCATGTTCCCTGAAGACCATGAGATCAGAAGAAAACAGATAATTCGGCTATGGATAGCTGAAGGTTTTAGTGAAGAAAGGGGAGATATTACATTGGAAGAAGTGGCTGAAGACTACCTCAAAGAACTTGTTCAACGTTCACTTCTTCAAGTTGCTTGGACAAAAGAGTATGAGAGACCAAAGTCATTTCGGATGCATGATCTTGTGAGAGACATAACAGTGACAAAATGCAAAACTGAAAAGTTTTCCCTCCTAGCAGACAACACGTGTGTTACAAAACTGAGTGATGAAGCACGCCGAGTTTCCTTAGTGAAGGGTGGGAAAGCAATGGAATCTGGCCAAGGTGCAAGAAAGATCAGGTCCTTTATTTTGTTCGATGAGGAAGTGCAATTCTCATGGATACAAAAGGCAACTTCGAATTTCAGATTGCTAAGGGTCTTGTCCTTACGTTATGCAAAAATTGTGAAGCTTCCTGATGCTGTAACTTATCTGTTCAATTTGCATTATCTTGATTTACGTCATACAGAAGTTCAAGAGATCCAGCAGTCAATTGGGAAGCTGAGGAAGCTACAAACTTTGGATCTTAGGGAGACATTTGTAGAACAGCTGCCAGAAGAAATAAAGTTTCTAACCAAGTTGCGGTTCCTATCTGTCGATGTTGACTGTGATCCTAGCAACTTACACAGACACTTTCCTCGGTTCCAGGCCACTCGAATTTGTTCTGAATTTTATCTTCTGACGGATTTACAAGTGCTAGGAGACATAAAAGCAAGCAAACATGTTGTTACCAATCTTAGTAGATTAACACAGCTACGATGTCTTGGCATCCGCGACGTGAAGCAGGATCATATGGAGAAACTATGTGTCTCCATAAAAAGTATGCCAAATCTTATTAGGTTGGGTATAGTCTCACATGGTGAGGATGAAATACTTTATCTACAACATTTGGGCCATGTTCCAGATTTGGAATGGCTGCACCTACGAGGGAAGTTACATGGAGCAGGTGCTACATCAAATTTGCAGAATTTCAGTAAATTAAGATACCTAAGCATAGGGTGGTCCAGGTTGCAGGTTGATCCTCTTCTTGCAATCTCACATTTGTCGAACCTAGCAGAACTTTACCTTCAGAAAGCCTATGATGGTTTGTTGATGACCTTTCAGGCTGGCTGGTTTCCAAATCTTAGGGAATTGGGTTTAGCTGACATGGACCAGTTACGTTCAATTGATATTGAAGCTGGCACAATGCCAAACTTGAGCATTTTGGTATTATGCGGGCTGCAGAATATGATATCTGTGCCAGTAGGATTTAAATATCTGACATCACTACAAATTTTACGCCTCTGGGATATGCCAAAAGAATTCATGGAGAGGACACATGCAGAAGATCATGTCTATGTTAAACACATTCATCAGATTCGTTATCATGCTCTCCGTGTGAAACAATGGAAATTCACCAGTAAGATTTCTCATTTGCACTCCATTTTGTATAGCTAAGTATTAACTAGGAAGGTAGCCCGCGCATTCGCGCGAGCATGTATTATAGTTCGTGTTTCAAACACTATAACGACATAATATAAACTGGAGAACATTTCTGGAATATAAATCGGAAAGGAAATTCGCACAGATGCATGGGCTTCTTATTTGTTATTAAAAAAAATGCTAAAAGGAATCATACGTCACTATATATATACTGTAAGGGAATTTAGATTATTCTACAATAAAAAAAGAAATATATTTACTGTAAAATAAACGGTAGATTCAATATACTACTAATGTGATAAGAATGGATCTTAGATATAAATAAAAATCCCGATATCAATTGCTAGAACCTTCGGTAAAAATCCCGATATCAATTGTTAGAACCTTCGATAAAAGAAAGGGATGCTGTGTATGAATCGCTCACCTATTCTTCTGAATTATACGTATCTGCGCGATTAATTTTTGGTTTCGATGTGCAAAAGCAAAACAGTTCTATTGGAAGCATCCCTATAATGAATTCCTTAGCAACCTTTATAATAAATGGAATATACCAAATTGTGATCAATCAAATATTGCTAAGTCCTACTCTCTCCGTCCCACAATATAAGGGAGTTTGAGTTTTTGCTTGCAACGTTTGACCACTCGTCTTATTCAAATTTTTTTTGCAAATATAAAAAACGAAAAGTTGTGCTTAAAGTACTGTAGATAATAAAGTAAGTCACAAATAAAATAAATAATAATTTTAAAAAAAATTGAATAAGACGGGTGGTCAAACGTTGCAAGCGAAAACTCAAAATCCCTTATATTATGGGATGGAGGGAATAGTATTTACTACCGCTCGGAATTAGACCATAAAGGAATTTCTATCTACACCAGGACTACAATATCAGATTGGGGAGGAAGATCTTAAAATCGTAGATTAAAGGCTATTGACAACAAATTTGTGCCAGTACCGATGTTTTTTCCTGATTAGTATTTCTTTCCGATTCTACTGTGCATGCTTTCTTTTTTCTTTTTCGGCTTTATCTTTTTTTCGATCGTATATGGTGTAGGTATTTAAGTTTTGTTTTTTTTCGGGTAGGGAGACGATCGTATGACGTAAACACGTTATGTTTTTTCGGGGATAGAGATTAGCAACATGGGAATTTAAAGAGCTCTAATCCAATGTTTAAAATAATGGGCCACTAATTTAAGTTGAAAATTGAAGGTTGGATTTTTTTACTCTAAATTTCTAGGATTTCTCTAAATTAGAGCGTCAACGTGATAACGTAGGAGCGTTCAGGAAGTTTAATAGACTTTTAGTATATAATAGATTTCTAGGATTTTTCTAATTGATTTGAGAGCCACGTAGCAGTGTAAAAGCATTTGTAGAAAGTTTAATGTACTTTTACTATATATTAGATAGATTTAGAATATGGTTTAAAGAACATTGATTGGATATATATTATAGATCTTTATTTAACTAAATATACTTATATTTGTGAAGTAATATATTTGATCTAAAATCATATTTTAAAGACCGCTGATTTTTATGGATGTACTGTATGATTTTCTGTCTTTTTTTATGTCCATGTGTATATTTTTTTTATTCCAGCAAGATTAGGAAAGATCGTGTACGTTCGTACGTATGGAAAGATCAGCAGTAGAATTTGTATTGTACAAATTCATACGTACGGACAATAGTAGCGCCTGTATGTTATAAACATGAGGAGTTTATTATTATTTTTATAATAGATCTAATCTAATGGTGTAAACTAATGGGTCCACCGATTTAAGTAAAAATCAACGGTGAGATTAGATAGTACCATGTGGCGACTTAGGAGTGTTTGTAGGAGTGCCACGTGGCGGCTTTAGAGCATTCATAGGAAGTTTAATGGACTTTTAGTATATAATAGATAGATAGATAGATTTATTATGTGTCTACACTTGCGCGATTCTTCCACAAGAAGTCAGTAATGCTTCATGTGAATAGTTTCCTAAGATAAACTAAATTGAGTTACCATTGGTTATTTCTGCATATGAATACAGATTATTAACCTAGGCATCTGGGACTAACATAACTAAAACATGTTCTGGGTGATACTAAAATTAGTCCATATGCCTTGCGTTTCTTGGCAGTCTGTTGGTCAGTCTGGAATGCCTGGAACTGTTCCCATTTCCAAAATAAAAAGGGCAATATGCACCAGACATCTTATTCAGACTAATAATAGTTTTGAGGTACTGGGCAGGTCTTCAACGTTCAGAAAAGAAGGAGATGGCACTTTCTGATTCGAAGACCGTGACTGAAAGAAGCTAATGGAACTGCTCATTCTTGCAAGGTGAAAAGGGTGGTTGATGACTTTTTCATAATTAATTTCTGGGAATAAAATACAACCTTGTACTTACTAGTTACTATCGCTTAATGCTATTTTTTGCCAGGCAAGAAGTAAGCTGCTGACCAAATTTTATTAGGCAAAAAGGGGTATCATCAAAGATGATGCCTGTTACATTAAAAATGACCAGATTCAGAGGTTGCTGGCTACAAGAACAAGTAGTATTTCTCTTTGTAACCATTTCGCTCTCGTCAGAACCATTCTTCTGAAGAGAAATGGGGGTGAAAAGAACTCGCAGCCGGCTGCGTCTATTACTGCTGCTCTCTTTTATGCACATATTATTTTTAGATACTCTCTGTTATGCACTTCTGTTTTGTGGTTGTGGTTATGGTTTGTAATCCTATGATTAGCAAGCCTCGAAGCTTGCAAACCCGTTCCGCTTGCTTCCCTAATTGTTGATTATTTTGGTTATACTGCACCCGTCGTTGGTCACTTGATCGTGTTCACATGGATCTCTTTCCAGGTTTATGATGGACGACGTTGTTTCCTCCTTATGATTGATTTGCTGTGGTACTTTGCCTTTCCGAAACCCTGATCCAATTTATCTGGTTACAAGTAAAATATTCGTGCATTGCAACGATTTATTTAACATAAAAATATAATTATCAGTTATCTTGGTCAGGAAAAAATATCTTATCTTTACTTGGATGAAGTGGTGCACTTCATAAAAACGTGAAGCTTCTCATCTTGCTCAAATTTCAAACGGCTAGAAAACTAAAGAGAGCAAACAGAACGCTCATGTGGGGAATGCGGGGTCCACCGATTTCATGGGCCTACATGTTAGATGATGGTGGTACTCATCACCACCACTCTGGTCTTTTAAAAGAACTAGATAGTGTTGCTTAAATTTTTATTACGAATGTTTACATGTAGATGATATTTTTAAAATAGATCTTGACTCTATTTTAAACATGTTTTTATTAATATCTTCTTTGGGTTTGAAACCAGCCTTGAGTTTACGAGAAAAACTCTGTCACGATAATGGAATAATGGAGTTTGTTCGTATCTATTTATACTATATTTGATTTTTTAACTAGGATAAAGTTCTTCTTTTAAATACTACCACAATAATCTCCAAAGGACCGTATTGTTGATTATATTTTGACAAATATCTATAATTTTGTGTCTGTTTTTTTCCATAACCTATGGTTCATAATCACGTTAGGCACCTTATTAATTTGGAGAATGCATCTATGTACAATAACTAATTTATTGAAGTATACTTGTAGTCACGTCAATAGGGTGTATGACATATATCCATCAAATTATTGCTGCCATGTTTGAATTCCTCAACTATAAGAAAATATATAATGAGTAGTTTATTCCATATGTTACTTGATTGTTCATTTATTGTCAAAGCTATTTGGCAAAGAAAAAACATACATATATGGCCAGAAATCTCATGATCAATTAAGGGGTTGTATTATAGCAAGATCATTAGCTTGAAATATTTTTCATAATTTTTTTCACATCTATGTAATATTTATGTTGCCCACTTCTCGGATACTAATGAAATAGTTCTGAAAATTCAAAAAAAGAGAGGTAAGAATCTATTCTCAAACAAATTAAAATTAAATCAGATCTACTTAGAAAAACACATTGTTTCATTTATTTTACATATGTAGATTTAAATTAGCTTTGTATAGTCGTCAAATGATATTTGACACCTTAAATATGATGTGAAATTATTTAAAATATTATCATAACATTGATTATTATACGTCAGTCTCATGTGTTGTGATGTATTTAGAACATAGACACGTATATCGGCGCCAAGCGTGCGCCACTTCCCGTAGTACGATTGGTGTCCGCTTGGGAAACTAGGCCGGCGACTGAGTAGAGCACGGCGCCAGCTAGTGCCCATGCCGGTGACGTCGTTGAATAGCATATGTTGGAAAAAAGTTACAAATATGCTTATATTTTTAAAAATTTACATTTATATACCTGCATGAGACGGATTTGTAAAAATATACCCGTTCCGCGGGATGGAAACAAGGAACCGCGACGGTCCCGCAACTCCCGGTCCCGGGGGACCGCGACGGTTCCGCAGCTCCAATATGCCGGACCGCGACGGTCGCGGCAGTTGAGAACGCAGGAGCGAGGCAGCCAGTGATTTATATACTGCACCGGCACTGTTTGACACTATTCTGTGACTATTTGCTACTGTTCATCGCTATTTTGACACTGATTATGGACCAGTTCCGCACATTCAACCTGCGGTGCCGTCGTTCCAAAAAAGTGCTACACAGTGTCACAGTGCTGCACAACGTTAAAAATTGATGGCTGCCTCGCTCCCGTATTTTGATCATGCGGGACCGTCGCGGCACGCCTTTCCGCGGGACCGTCGTTCTCGTGTTTTGGAGCCGCGGGACCGTCGTTCTCGTGTTTTGGAGCTGCGGGATCATCGTGTTTCCATCCCGCGGGATGGGTGTATTTGCGGGATGGATATATTTTTGCTAATCCTTCCGATACATGTATATAAACATAAATTATTAAAATAAAGTATATTAGCAAATTTTTTTCAGCATATGTTGTGGCGACGCCTCGCCCAATTGCCGCGGCTACCATGTCGAGCACGCATCCGTCGGAGGTGAAGGTGCGGTCGCAGAGCGCGCCCCAGCGGCGCGTCGTGTGCTGGGAAGAGAGAAGAGGAGGAAGAAGAAGTGGTCGTTGATATGTGGGGCCTACGTGGGACCTACTCACCACATCAGCCAAAACCGATCTCTATACTGTCGAGGACCAAAGTTGACACGGTATTATGAGTTGAGGGGTAGACTATACATGGTATTTCGGTTTAAGGAAAAATTTCAAACTCGGCGACAGATTGAGGGACGCCAAGTAAACTTATTTCTAATGGGTTGATCCACATAGGAAACCTGTTCCTTTTAGGCCCATGAATTCCAATTAAGGCCCATGAATTTCTATTAGGGCCTATGACAGTTTTTAAAGTAGCTTACCTTACTGCCTTATTTCTTTCTAGAGGAATTTAAGTTATAATTTTGTGGTATAATAGATAACGTTAATTACACTATTTTATGAAATATTCATAGAATTTGCAGGGCTATCTGCATGTCTTTTTCATATCTAAGGTTTGAACTGGTATTAATCGCAGGTGCTTTCAAACCTAGCTAGATACTTTGTCAATCGAAAATCTAAATAAATTTATGGAAAGAAAGTATTGTACAAATAGACACAATTCAGAGGACAGTAGCATAGTTTCAAAATTTCTAGTGTTAAATGTTTACTGGAGTACAATGGACTTTTCCTCCCAGAACTGAACTGTCACCTTTGTGATATTTCTAGTTGAATGATCCATGATGCAGAGCACGACTGACTGTGACGCACAGCAACATTGTCGGGCTGGAATCCACAAAAGTCCAAATCAAGAAAACTTAATTCAACTACAGGTACAGGGATTTGAGATAAACGTAAAGAATTTGTGGACAGAGTAAAATTGAAGGAATTAATGCTGATGTAAATATTAGCGGCTCTAAACGTGTGCCTACCGTATCTTACATTCTTACCTCACAAGGAGGAATCTTGGCTGTTGATGATGGTGTTTTTTTATGTGAATTAAAAGGTCGACGTGTATCTCTTCTTTATCAATGAATACTTCTGTCTTCATTTTTTTTTCAAAAAGAAAAGCTCAAAGTTACAAAAGTTTTGAGCATGGCCGGACCGATCAATTTGTCTAAAATAAATTTGTTTGGACGACTGGCCATAATTTATTTCCTCTAGTTTCTCCTTTGTTGTATGTGTGATCAGACCTTTACAGACTTGTCCCAGAGAACCAAAGAATTATATATACAGATTAGAAAAAACTGTAATACAAATAGAATATACAATAACATAATTTCAATAGAAATTGAAAAGGGAAATAGGGCTGTATTATTTGTTATGATGTGAACATGTAAATACCATAAGTAGAAATTGAAATAAAACGGACCCATACCACTTACAGCTAGCTTGACCATTTTTTAATAATTCAATCTATCACTGTACCGATAAAAAATTAGTATTTACAGTAATTTGGCACATCAATTGTAAAATTCAATCATAGTTGTTTAAATTAAAACGAGTTCCTAATAAGAAAACAAAATAGGAATTTGTACAAGAATGCAATTGTAAATTACCAAAAATGGGAAATTTGCATAAAAAAATTAACAGAGATTAGCAGCTTCGGTTAGTATGTAAACGGCAGTGGCTGTTGATAGCGGGGCCTGCTATCTCCCATGTCCGTCCCCACCGTATTCTATCTCCAATACGTGGATCCTCCCTTCTCTCTCACCCTTATATTTCTCTCTAGGACGCGAGCCAAAGCAGGGGAGCGGAGCTACGGTGACGACGACGACGACGCCAATAAGCCTGCTTCTCCCTCCAATGAGCCCCTCCTCCTCACTCAATCGACGGCGATGCAAGTGGAGTGGACGACAGTGCTAGCGCTAGTTCACTGACGAGTCCCTTCCTCCACCCTCTGGTAACAGGTAAGTTCTTTCTCCATCGCCACCCCCACCCTACCATGCTGCCACCCCAGCCGACACAGCCCTGCACAGCTAGCCCCCTCCCACTCCTCTTCGCCTCGTTTTTCCTCCACCACCATCACCGGCCCACGGCTCGCTGCCGACCCCACGACTCCGGCGGCAATGCCACCGCTTCGCTGCCGTCCTTGTCCACCACCCACTGCCTCCTAGGCCACTCCTCCAAACCCGACCCCCCCTCCCCCCCAACTTTCCTCCCAGTGCCATCCTCCCCACCCCACCCCACCCCACCACAACGAAACTCTAACCCTAACCCAAGCGTATCGCCACATGGTCAGAAACCGCATGCCACTTCTCTTCCTGATACAGGCATGCTAATTAGGATTCCTGGTTGATAGCACCTTGGGCGCTTCTCACACACAGTTGATCTAGATTTTAGTTATACAAATTTCTATATATAATAAAATTACTTCCTGTGAATACACTGACCAATTACATCAACCCCTTCATATGTAACACACTATACTTGTTTGGAGTGCCCAAGCATTCGTAAGTAATAATATTTTTTCAGATCTTTCAAATTAAAATTATATATGTCAAACACCGTGAGCATCATCGTCCACCTGAGAGGCCAGAGAATGTGCCGATGCTCGTCCTCAACTCCGGATATGACATGGCTGATGGGTTAAATCCTTTGTTTTGCATCAAAGGTAGCTTGCTGAAACCTAGACGTGTTGGTGCTAACTCTGGCTGTGGCACCTCCTTGTTGAGGTATTGCATTACCTGCCGCATATTTGGCCTTGAAGCAGGAAATGGATGCAAACACACAAGAGCTAATTTTAGGACTAGGCATGCCTCGTCAATGTTATAATCACCTTGGAGTCTCATGTCCACTGCCTCAGTGAGAGATCCATCATGCCAATGCTCAAGAACCCAATCAACCAGCATAAGTTGGTTGCCTTGAGAGTCTTGTTTCACTGGCCTTTGTCCACAAGTGGTCTCAAGAAGGAATGCGCCAAAAGCAAACACATCTGTGAGAGGGGATGCCTTACCTGTCTGTACCATCTCAGGTGCTAGGTAGCCCATGGTGCCAACCACATGAGTAGTCTGTGGGTCAGTACCATGATCATATAGTCGTGCAAGCCCAAAGTCGCCTAATCTCCCATTCATTTCAGCATCAAGGAGTATATTGCTTGCCTTTATGTCTCGATGTATAACAACTTTCTCCCATCTCTCGTGCAAATAGAACAATCCACATGCAACATCTTTAATTATCTGAAATCTTTGAGCCCAATTAAGTATAGCCCTATTATCTACATCATGTAGATACTTATCAAGACTACCTTTTGGCATGTAGTTATAGACCAAAAGTAGTTCACTCTTCCGTCGACAGTAGCCAAGTAGTGGCACAAGGTTGCGATGTCGAAGACGACCAATGCTAACAATCTCTGTTATAAACTCCTTCATTCCTTGTCTCGACTCATGGGAGATCTTCTTCACGGCAATCTCCAATTTGGATGTCGCAAGGACTCCTTTATAGACTTTCCCAAATCCACCTACTCCAATCAAGTTTTTGTTCTTAAATCCTTGAGTGGCATGGAACAGGTCCTTGTATGAAAACCGCTGAGGCCCAAAATCAATCTCCCAATCTTCTCGCAGCTCAGCATACAGTAGCTTCCTCCGCACAATCAAAATGACCATGGTGCCGACAATGGTGATGAACATGGCACTGGCTATTGGGAGGACGATTTCCAAGACATTGGAATTAGGCTTGGTTCCAACACGAGGTAGCTTTGGTAGTTTGGTGATATCAATGTCCGGAGCTGGAACACCCATGCCAAAGCTCCAGCCAAGCACGATATGTCGTGTGCTAATTGGGCCAGTTGCAGCTGAAAAACCTATGTACACAGGGTCTGTGAGCACAGTCGAGAGATCATAGGTGGCATAGAGCAGTGGCCTCCTCGGCTTTGGTGTATCAATGGGAGCCATGGTCACGGTGATCTGCGTGGCCTCTTCGCTGTATTCCATCCAAACTTGCATAGCCCGACCATTGTACAGAGTCAAGTTTGTGAAAATCCCGTTCTTGTCATCATAGAAGCCAGCAAAGGAGGAATTCACGGAGCGGACGTCATTGATATCAATGCCAACATGGCTGTTATTGATATCCCCAAACTCATTGTTCTGAAAGGTGTCGAGCTCGACTGCGAAGATGCGGTTACTTGAATTCCCTCTGTTGCTGATGTTAAAGAGACCCAGGTACCCATCTGGCCACGCAGTCGAGAGATTGTTGCTTGGGGCTACCAAGAACGCCATGCCATCGTAGCTTCTGTCGGAGTAGAAGGACTGGATGGCGAACACGAAGTTCACTGAGAATGACTGAACGGTGCTGTTGGGTGAACTGCGGAAATGCATAGGTGTTGGGAAGAATGCATGGCCATTGAGATCATTCTTGTCACTAGTCAGCTCAAGGAGTCCTTCCGGTGTGATTTTGGTGGTGCCATCGATAGTGAGGTTTTTGCCGGTGAAACCATGGTAGATGAATTGGTTTTGACTGGCACAAGGGGTTACAAGGGTGAAGCCAAGCGACACAAGGAGCAGAAAGAAGGGAGGATGCTCCATGTCACAGGTATAGAACTTCAGCCTTGGGAAGATGGAAGAGCATGTAGCGTATATTTTGTAGTTCGAACACCGGTTAATTAATTGTGCTTGCACGCTACTAGGTAAGAATCTTATAAATATTTTGCACGGTGGATCTCCTGAGACCACAACCACGCTGGACTAAAACCTAAACCCCAAGTCAGGTCTCTAGCTACCCCGGTTTTCCACAAGCTTCCCTTTCTGAAAGTGACAGTAAGAAGTTTTTTTTTCCCTACTTCGCATTACAATTTAGAGATATTCTAGTGTAAATTACCTAAAAATTGTGGTATCTTGCTCCTCAAGTATTGTAAAATCACTCAATAATTTTTTTCAAGAACATGATATTAATCTTACTTTGGAATGATACCGTGCTAAAAATCTCGTAAAGTACAACAGGTGATTGACAACTGTAAGTAAAAAGGACGAACAGTTATGTACACACAGCGTTGTCTGAAATTTTCCAAATTATTTCGTCCTTAAATTTAATTTTTAAAATTTTATGGTGAATTAAAAAATTAAAATTCCATAAAAAAATGTTCTTTTATGGAATTTTATTTTTTGCATAATGAAATACTAGTATACCTGGTGTGTATATATATATACTACATCAACTCGCTATTAGATAGTTCCCCACAAACTCAAGTGAACTGGAGAAAGTAAAACAACATTTTTTGCCATCATGTAATTATCCAAATAGTAACAAACTATATCGGTTACAACTTAGGAATTAAGAACTATTAAATTATTAGGATGACAAACAAAATCGTGTCAAATCAATGTTGAGCTTTCATGTCATTAATTAATGACATTTGATTTTTAAACACCACAACTAAATAGTCAAAAATTGCAAGAAGTACCCATCAAATAAATTTGATTCTATCCATCTGTAGAATTGCTTTGTCCGTTTTGGTAGTTTGGTCTCCTCTTCAGCTGTTTCTCACTTGTATATTGCTAGATTCGCATCCTGCTGAGTCAACATGACTTGGGTTGCGGTAGAAAAAAATGCCAGATGGATTAGGATGCGGCTTTAAATCAACCACATCATGTCTCCGTCGCTAGTAAAATTTTCTAATGCACTAGTCCCGTTCAATGTAGAAAAGTACTAGTCTGAAAATGCCATGTCTGGACAGTTGGATTACCTGTTGCCTGATGGCAATGCAGTCTAGAATTGTTTCCTCGCACTCCAACAAGTCACAATGACTAGATGTTACAGCGTTCATATTGGTGGCGGTTTTGTTTTTCCTTTTCTAGATCATATATAGCATTCCAAACTAAACTATAATATTATAACTTTTTATTTGCTATAACAATATGAAACATTTGATGTTCATTTCAAAAACAGCGTCAATATTATTAAACACAAATAGTATCTTCGCTATCTTTGTAGTGGTTTATGCTTTCCTTTTTAATGCAAATAATCACATTTATAGATTATTTGAACTATTTAATTATCAAACATGGATTCAAAATTTATAAGAGTAAATTGCACTAGCGGTCCTTAAACATATAAGCAGATTTCATCTAGGTCTACGAACTTGCAAAGTGTGCATCGAGGTCTCTAAACTTGGTTTATTGTATCATTCTGGTCCAAAACGTCGTTTGACCGTGGTCTTGCCTACGTGGCATGACATGTAAACGACAACATGGCACATTATTATTATTATTATTATTTATTTTTTCTCCCTTCTTCCTCTTTCATTTCTCTCTTCTTCGGCCAGTTCGACGCGGGGGAGCTCGAGGTGGCTTTAGTGGAGGAAGAAGATAAAAGAATAGGAGGAAAAAGAAAAGGGGAAAGGAAAAAACACCATATTATCGTCCACGTGGCGTGCCACGTAGGCAAGACCACGGTCAAACGACGCTTTGGACCGGGATGATATAATAAACCAAGTTTAGGGACCTCGATGTGCGCTTTGCAAATTCGTGGACCTAATTGAAACCTCACGACAAGTTTAAGGACCGCTAGTGTATTTTACTCAATTTATAACTTTATGTTCTAGCTTGACTTTTTAAGTTTGAATCAAACTTAAAAAAATAACTGCTAGAAATCACTTCGGGAAATTTATAAAGTATATTATATTACTTAGTTCATGGAAATTTTGGATATTTTTTCTTGTATTTATTATTACACAAATAAAAATTAAACATAATTACATATATTGGTATCGATCGGTAACAAACTTATAGAGAAATGTTTAACAATGGTGTCTACTACTAGTAGAAATTAATAACCGCTCATCTTTTCTAATTACATGGATCATATCTATTTATACTACCATCTCAACTATGGGCAGTAGAATACTTTTTTCTCTATTGTTAGTTAAACTTATAAATCAATGATTAAGATCACTTCTATCGGTGATAATACTGATAGTATTTTTTTTTAACAGGAATACTGATAGTATTCACCAAAGTAAAGTAGTCAACTTACAAATTAACCTTGTCCACAATTGGATACATACTTGAATAGATACGGCAGCGGGGAAAAACAAAACAAGAGAAAAGTAAAAGCCATGGAGTTGCTAGACATTGCCTTATCTCTGGATGTTATAAACTCTGGTGTAAGCTTAAAAGGAGGCAACTGCCCAAGATCACCTCCTCACTTTTCGATCACTCTTTTTTACTTCTACAAATATTGTGGGCAAAGGCCTGGGTTTATAGTCAAGGCTGGCATGAAGCTCACTTTATTACTTCTACAGATACTGTTCTTTGGCCTTGATCTAGTGAGCTGTGCATATGGTGAATACATATTCATCTACTCTGGCTTCGCCCACAATAACATTACCCTTGATGGTGCAGCCATGGTGACTGCCAACGGCCTTCTCGACATAACCAATGGCTCTACCAGGCTCAATGGGCATGCTTTCTATCCAACTCCGCTGCCCTTCCGCAACTTCTCCAGTGGCCTGGTGCAATCCTTTTCCACATCTTTTGTATTTGGTGTCCAATCTACCTACCCTAGCCAAGGCTTTACATTCTTCATAGCACCAAGCAAGAATTTTTCATCCGCGTTGCCAGTGCAATTCCTGGGACTCCTCAACAGCGAGAACAATGGCGACATGAAAAACCAAATCTTCGCAGTCGAGTTTGACAGCATAAAAAATATTGAGTTCCAAGATATCAACAACAACCACGTTGGGTTTGACATCAATAGTCTCATCTCTGTGGACTCATACCCTGCTGGTTTCTATGATGATAAAGATGGCACCTTCAGTAATTTGACCATAACTAGTAGTGAAGCAATGCAAGTTTGGGTGGATTACAATGGAGATATCGCACAAATTAGTGTCACCATGGCTCCCATGGGTATGGCGAAACCATTAAAGCCATTAGGATCAGCCACTCGTAACCTCTCATCTGTACTTAGTGGGATGGCATACGTTGGTTTTTCATCTGCTGCAGGCAGGGACAACACTCGGCATTACATTCTCGGGTGGAGTTTTGGTCTAAATAGTGCTGCTCCAAGTATTGATATCACCAGTCTGCCGAAGATGCCTCATTTTGGACCCAAGGCTAGATCAAAGATCCTGGAAATCATTTTACCAATAGCAACGGCAGTGTCCATCCTTTCCGTTGGCACCATCATTCTTTTACTTGTACGAAGGCACCTAAGATATTTAGAGGTACGGGAAGATTGGGAAGTTGAGTTTGGGCCACATAGATTCTCTTTTAGGGATTTGTTTCATGCCACTGAAGGATTCAAGGACAAGAACCTTTTAGGCATTGGAGGATTCGGAAGAGTATATAGAGGAGTGCTTCCAGCGTCAAAACTAGATATAGCAGTGAAAAGAGTGTCACATGATTCAAAGCAGGGCATGAAGGAATTCGTTGCAGAAGTTGTCAGCATAGGCCGCCTCCAACACCGTAACATTGTGCAGTTACTTGGTTATTGTCGACGAAAAGGTGAATTATTTTTAGTGTATGACTACATGCCAAAAGGAAGCCTTGACAAGTACTTGTATGGTCAAGAGGACAAGCCGATCCTTACTTGGGCTCAAAGGTTCCTGATCATCAAAGGAATTGCATATGGATTGATCTATCTTCATGAGGAGTGGGAGAAAGTTGTCATTCATCGAGATATCAAGGCAAGCAATGTGTTGCTCGATACTGAAATGAATGGAAGGCTAGGTGACTTTGGCCTTGCAAGGTTGTACGATCGTGGTGTTGATGCACAAACAACCCGTGTGGTAGGCACCATAGGATACATGGCTCCTGAATTGGCATCAAGCAGCAAGGCAACCCCTCTCACCGATGTATTTTCCTTCGGTATATTTGTCCTTGAAGTCACATGTGGGAAAAGGCCCATCAAGGAAGATGTCAACGGTAACCAAATCATGCTTGTGGATTGGGTGCTAGAGAATTGGCAGAAGGGATCACTTACTGATACAGTAGACACTAAGCTCCAAGGTAACTATGATGTTGACGAGGCAAGCATGGCACTAAAGCTGGGATTGCTGTGCTCCCACCCGTTTGCAGATGCTAGACCAAAAATGCAGCAAGTCATGCAATACCTTGAAGGAGAGGTTCCAATACCTGAGGATATGCCACCTCATTTGAGCTTTGAGATGCTAACGTTGATGCAGAACGAAGGGTTTGACTCATACGTCATGTCTTTTCCTTCATCAGTAACAAACCATTCATCAGCAGCCAGCCACGGCTCACTAATGTCCGCTCTCTCTGGAGGAAGGTGACAATAATCACGGTGCATGCTAATTGCAAAATTACCGTATTAGCTAGATTGTAGTATGTGCAAAGCTTATATGATAGACTCTAGGAGCTTTTTAAGGTCCTTTAGGATTAAGAGGTACCACGATCAAGGACTGAAAGAAAGCTTAAGACGCTGTCCTTTTCTTGTATATGGGTGATAAGCTTATTAATTCTACAATATATATTGCATGGATCTTTGTCTGCTGCTCATCGATGTTGTGGCTTTGGCCAAGCCGATGATATGGCTGGATTTGAATTTCTTTAACAATGTTGAGATACTCTGATTCGCTCTTCTTTTGAAAAAATAATAGATAGAAATCCGACATCTGTATCCATGTATACATCCAAGCTAATTCGCTCTCATGGAAAGAAGATTAATTAGAAGAAGGGTATCAGGTTATATCGTTTTCAAAGTATATTAATTAATGACACCTAACAAGAGAAACTATGAACGGGTAAACTAGACTACTTTTGTAATGTCATGATCAAAAGAGTATGACACCAGCCAGTTGAAAAACTTGGACGTGACACTAACAAGAGCAAGTGCATGGAAAATATCTATTTTATATATATATATATATATATATACTAAAAGTCCATTAAACTTCCTATAAACGCTCCCGTATCGCCACGTAGCACCCTATGAACGCTCTCATACCGCCATATGGCAATGTAATAAAATAGAGAAATCTGACCATTGATTTTTATTTCAATAAATCGGTGGACCCATTATTTTAGATGGTTAGGTCTCCGTTAAAAAAACATCCCTCCATCCATGTCTCTGTGTAGAATATGCAAGTACGACATACAACGTACGTTTTCTGTCCTCCGTTTCGTTTGCTTTTTTTATCCCCCAGATAACAAAAATTGAAACTATTTTTATGAAAAAAAACCCACAAATAGACTTTAATCTACTAGGTCTACCCAGCTCTCCCTCCGTTTCTTTATTTCTATTATATACTTAAAGTTAATTAAATATCTTATAAACATGTTCTTAATCTAACACATGGATATTCTATAAATGCTCCGTGATTCATTATTTGAGTACATTAGATCAACTAATAATTATAGATAACTTAAATTGGTGGAATTATAAAAATTGAAGATGTTTTTGCCGGTACTTTGATACGTCATTCGTGTTTGAGTCGGTTTTTAAGTTCATTCGCTTTTGGAATTACAGATTTGTATTTGAGTAGGTTTTTAAATTCGCTTGCTTTTGGAAATATATATAGAATGCGCCGCATAGGAAATCTCTTTTAAAAACTCGCATGCTAATTTAAGACGATTGGACTCCTAATTGTAACTCATGATATTGTAAAAACAATATTCAAGCAAATTCCTACAGTGAATTTCACTTTAGCTAGACCGTATAACAATAATAATATTAAGATAGCCTTCACCCATTGCAAAGCACGGGTATTTTTTCATATTAAAAAAATCTTCTCCCATTCATAGTACCGTATGTACGCACACATGCATGTTTACTCCCTCCGTTGGACCTATCCTCTCCTTGCCTCTTTCCGTTTGTCTTATACATCGTAGTTTTTAACTTAATTTCTTAGCTTGAGGCTAAACGGGTGAAGCACGGCTGTGGACTTTAGGTGGTATATTATATACATGGATGATTAATGATTTGATGATTTTGTAAATTATTAAACGATGTATTTTTTACTAATAACTTAAAGAACAATAATCAACAGTTAGATAGCTAAATCATCATAGTTATATCTAATTTTTAATTTATTTGAACTGTTGTTTTTATCACTAGATATATAAATAAATTAAGATCTATATTAACCATATGTTACTATATAAAAATTTAAATACATAATTTGAATAGACATCTCTTTTACAACCAAATAACACCCGATTTTTAATTTGTTTGTAATGTTCTTTTATTTATTTTTATTTGTAACTAAATAAGAAAACCATGATCTTTATTACTCATATTTTGGTATATAAAATTTGAAATACATAATTTGAACATGGACCAACAACCAAACAACCAAAAACTGACAATATGTATTATGTCATCATAAATTATTCTACAAAATAAAAATTAGTAAAAATACAGAGTCACTATGTGTCATATTTTAGAGCGCTATTAAGTCACCACAAAAAATAGAAAAAAATATAAATTAAAAGGAAAACACAAAACAGCTTATTATCGGTTTTCACTTAAAACTGTTTTCAGTCATTAAATTTACCTTAAGAAAAAAAAATCATAACCTGTGATATGCCATGCCTTAAAATTGGAAAACAAATATAGAAATCTGAAAAAAAACATTTGATCATTAGCTAAATCATTTAGAAAAAGAGTCTCCTCCATCCCTCGCCCCCCCAACCTGCGTAAAGCACTTCCCAACCTTTCCTTTCCCTCTATGGCTCGACCCTATGCTCTTCATTCCTCTCCTCTCACTATTTTTTTAAGCTATCAAACTTAAAGAAACAATCAATAATTATAATTATAAGTTATACGTCTGATTTCTAATCTAATTATCGGAGTCAAACCAGTAATGTAAGCTTCATGTGCCTATATTATACTACTCATATATAAGAATATAAGATTTGGGCATAGTTCACATATAAATAGTCCAAGCCATTGAATAAAAAAATCAAAGGAACACACGCCATTAGTCTTTTACATGTCAACCGAATTACAATTTAAAAAAATATGAAACAATTCAACAACACATGTTGCACTTGCATGCGTTGTTTTGCAAACATGCATAGCTAAATAATAAAAAAAACTAACTCATATATAGATAGTCCAAACCACGGCATAAAAATCCGGTGCCTTCATAATTTTCTTGAAATTAGTATGCTCAAATAATATGAGCAATATAAATAATATTTTGTGTGAGTGCTCTAAACTATATTATATTACCATCTAATCAACTTTAGATATTATTTAATGCACTTTTGGTATATCATGGATAGATATTCAAGTGCGCATTCATAATACACCACACTTCAAAAATAAAAATGCACGCGAAATTATATTTAACAATTGTATCATTTTTTAAGTGCTTAGATGTTAATGGATTTTTCTCTATCCTACGCCATGGCATTATGATTTTCTCCCAAAATTATTGCATATATAAGTTACAATAAAGTAGCAGTATATAGTTCATTTAAAACTTATATTTCTTACTATTAGATTTCAATTTTAAGATTCATGTTGATTAGTTTTTTTTTAAAAAAAATTGCACCATAGATCACACATATTGTAGGGAAGCGAGGTCTAGGATATGTATATCTCCTCTGTGTTTAGTGATTCATATGTAAGTATGCAACAAATTGCATCAATATAAACCAAATAAAAGGAGGTCTAACATGATTGTACAATAGAACACATTTGTTAGTGATAAAAGTTTTCTAAGATTTGTTAGAAAAATATCCAGTACCATTCAATTTAAAAACAAAAACACCTTATTTTTAATACACTTAATTTGTTAGATATATTTTTTTAAGAAACAAACTAAGGTTTCCTTCTTCTTTGATACGATAAAGATTATTGATAATTACTTATTGGGATTAATTAAATATTATATGGTATAAAGCTAACTAACAGGTTAGAAAAATTATAGGCTGTTGACAAAAAAAAAGTTGTACGGAGATTTTTTTTTAAGCGTGACAGCCTGACAGGTGTTCTATGGTTAATATTCCATCCTTAAAGTTATAAGTATGTCAAACACATCTTAAAATACATGTCCGCGGCACGCGCTACCTTCCTAGTCTATCTATCTATCTATCTATCTATTATCTATCTATTATATACTAAAAGTCCATTAAACTTCCTACAAACGCTCCCATGTCGCCACGTGGCACTCTACAAACGCTCCTAAGCTGCCACATGGCAAAGAAACATCTAGCCCTTAATTTTCATTTAAATTGGTGGGTCCATCCTTTACAACCATTAGATTAGATGTAGAAAAAAAAGTAATCCACCAATTCTAATCTACCGCTAACTTGGGCCCCACTGTATTCGTGCGGACGCACGTATGCTTATGTTCTGTACGCTCCTATTCCCATTATTCTCTTTTCATTCTATTATCTATTTATCTCTCCTATTTTCCTTCTTCTAATAAAAAGCAAAATTTATGTAAAAATATTTAGGCAACAATAGCATTTAAATCATAAAAGAATTATAATATGCTTATATTGCTAGATTATTTATATAGTAACTAAATCATACATACATGTTTTGATCACACTACTAAAAAGACAGATAGAAATCGATGTTATAGTTGTCGGAAGTGCTAAAACCGGCACCTATAGACCATTTCCCACCTCTCTGGGTTGAAAATACAAAAAACTGACACCTTTAATAGAATATAGGTGCCGTCTTTTTATAATATAGGTGTCGGTTTTATAACAAAAATTGACACCTTTAATTTATTATAAGTATCGGTTAATTAAAAACCGACACCTTCAATATATCGGCTTATCTTCCTACAAACACTCCCAAGCTGCCACGTGGCACTCCTACAAACGCTCCTAGGTCGCCATGTGGCATAGTCTAATCTCACCGTCGATTTTTATTTAAAATTGGTGGACCCATTATTTTATACCGTTAGATTAGATTTATACATAACGTCGATTTTCATTTAAATTAGTGGACCCGCTATTTTATACCAACAGATTAGATTAGATCTATATATATTACCTTTCTTCGTACTGTTTGCCGAAGGAATAGAACGTACGTACGTACATACGACAACCAAAATAAAACATACATGATTAGTACTATCAAAAAGCAAATATCTATAACATAAAGTTGAAATATATTGGCCCACAAATATACACATGCAGTTGAACTAATTTTAATATTGATTTTCACTTAAATTGAGATGGATTCATTATTTTATCTATATGTGTTATTGATTTTCAAATTAGTGGACCTGTTATTTTATAAATTTAAATATGTAACACCTTTCTCATGTACATAATATTTGCCGGAAGAAAAAAAATACACGTACTTACTATAAAGATAGAGCCAAAGTAAAACATAAGTACTTAGTACCATCTGAAAAAATCGATGGCCTTTAAAATAGAACTATCTATAATATAAAGATGAAATATATTGCATGTAGTGCTAAACTAGATCTATAATATAAATATCAAATATCAAATCAACCATCTATAAATGTTCATCTTTTAAAATTATTTTAAAATTATATATCTAATTTGTGATCCTACAAACACTTCTAAGTCGCCATATGGAGCTCTTACAAATGCTCCTAGACCGCCATCTTGATGGGGATGAGTAGCTTGGTTTCCGGTGGCTGGGAAGAATATTATTGATGTTCATGTTCATGTGTTCTTGGATGTTCTTGATGTTCTTCGATGTGTTCTGGGCAGGGTGCAGGGGAGCTGCTCGATGCCTTTTTTTTTATTCCTAGGACCTCAAAGATCCCAGTTTTAGAACCGGCACCTCCGATTTCCCTCATCTGTGCCGCTTCCTAGGTGCCGGTTGGGAAATTCAGCACCTAGCCGGGTTCCCAAGCTGTATCTATCCATGTTTATGTGGTAGTGTAAGTTTATGTTGTTAGATTATTCATGTAATAATAAATTTACAGATAAAAACCGATGTTTACTGTAAGTATGTCTGTATTATGGATACATCTTCTATGATATTGCAACACCCTATAATTATCTTTAAGAAAAAATCACCTCCCAAAATCGATCATAGATAATTACAAATTATTTATAGCGATGTATTAAATATTATGTATTTAAAAGCTAACAAATAGTTTTAAAAAATTATCTAAGCAACGATGATGAAGAAAATTTATGAAGAAATAGTGATTTTTAAACATGACAGGTGTCATCCGGTTCATACTCCGTCTATATAAGTTTTTCAAACACAATCTAAAATACATGCCCGCGCAAATGCGCGGGCTACTTTTCTAGCTGTGTTAACAAGCAGTGATCCGATGCACACAAGTACACAACTAGTTAGATGCACTCATGCACACACGCGAGCCATTGGATCAACATCCTGCGTCCAATACTCCGAGCGTGGTACTTTCCAATTAGCCGCCCACCTCCTCCACATACATTTTACAAATTAAAGACATCTCCACAACTCTATTCTTCACTCACACATTCCATTTTGCCAAAAAGAAAAAAAATAATCACTCATTCCATTCTAGATCTAGCATTAAGCAGCGCTCGTATTGGGAGGTGGCGACTACGACGCATCGGTGGAGATGACGACCTCAATCGACAGCACACTGGCGAAGACGGCGATCCGGAGCAACGGCGCATCCGGAGAGGCTGCTGCAGTGCCACTGCTGTCGAGTCTCTTTGTGGCAGAGATTATGTTCAAGTTTATTGAAAAAAACTAGTTGTCATGTAGCTAATGGATGAATATCTTCTCACCTATCAGTTGATGGAACAGATTCGAGACAGTCAGTTGGTGATGAACTGATCATTGATGAGTAGCACACACTGGTTCTAAAACTGTTCCAAATACAACTAAAAGAACATATTTCTCTTACGAAAAGAATTGACTGACAATTCGGACTTCAGACATATACACAGGTAACCGAACCCAAAAACTCATAAATCTCAAGCTAACAAGAACAATAGAACCCCTAAAAGGATACGATAGATCTGCCGTGACAAAGACATGCATAGCGAAGGAGACCACGGGACACGATTCACTAATACGAAGAAAGAGAAGCAAGCAACAGCTAGCTCCAGTCTTTACGAGGCACCAACCGAGCTCACAAACGCTACAATGATGAGAGCAGCAGCAGCCTCTCAAGACGAGCCGTCGCTCCTGATCTGATTGGTTGGGTGCCACAAGTGTTACTGGATAAAGCGATTGTATACCCGTTGTGATGGAAGCTTTTGATTTCAATCCAAATTCTTGATCAAGACTAGACAGGGAACTTAGTCGCATACTTCACACCTTCTCGGTCGTCCGAGAACGGTTAGGTGAGTTCAACTACTATTGTTTCAAGGTCTTCGGTCGAGAGCATCAATTAGTTCATTTGCATTGAAGTTGGGGCTACTGTCAATGTTGTCAATGTTATGGATAAGGCATACCCAATGATCTTGGTTGGGTTCGGTGGGGCCCACCTTATACCAAATCTTATACATAATTATACCTCATATACGGAAGGTGTTCCTGATAAGGAAGGAGAAGCAGAGTTCAATTGGAAACTACAAGGACTACTTGGATTGTATCTATATTTATCTCCCTAGTTCTACTTAGATAAGCAGACATGTGGGTATAAATACAATACCCCATAGAAGTAGAGGGGATCGGACACGCCAACAAGCCAATAGATAACAACATAAGCCTAGACATACCCAACCTAAAGCAACAAAGACCAACATAAGGAATATATCTAGTGCTACCTCCAATCTCGCTGAGTTTATATTTGAAGAAGAAGACTACCCTAACCGTCGACTACATGTTGGAGATCTGTGTCGCCAAGCCAACGCCAACTAGATTAGGTCATACCAAATATTGTACTCAAGTGATACCGATATAAAAGAGCAGCACTGGCTTCGGCCAACAGGAGTAGGGCTATTACCTGTCAGTTAAGGGGTCCAAACCTGTATAAAAATCCCTGTCTCCTGTCTCTTTTACCTCAATCTCGCGTATACCTTGGCATCAACGATTCCTGATACTTCCAAATACCATAGTCGCGATATAGATTGTCGACATCATTCTCATCTAAACAGTGTTAACAATTAGCACAAATAATTTTGACAATATTGTTTATTCCATCATATATTACTCTTGAACATGCCTAGCATAGGTGAATCAGATGTATAACAAAAGAAAAATTTTCAAAACAAAAAATATATTAACTCATATATTTTACGAAGGATCCTGCTCTTCCCTCGGTTGTCGTTGTGTTTCATAGTTGTTTCGCCACATGTTTTTGTCTTGTATTCTGTGTATGTTTACGCTAGCTTCCCTATAGTAAGCTGTGTATTTGTATGGTTTTCGGGCCTAGTTTTACTTATAAACAGGGCCAACTAGATCTTGTACCGTTGGTTTGCTTTTGAAAAAAAAAAACAGTCTGGAAAGAAACACAACGTATGAGAGGTTAGTTTTGGAATTTTCTCGTTCGTCTCGCCCCAGTTCATCCTCCACCATCCACATATGTTCGTCAACAAGATAAGCATGTAATGACCATATGGTGCCTAGGTAAGCTAGCTAGTACTAACGACCTCGCACGCTGCTCTCGCAAGCTCTCTCGGCCATGGCGGTCGGCACCGTTCCCGATAGCCAGGATCTTCCACGCCGCTATGGTGGAAGGGTCACCACCTTCGTCGTGCTCTCCTGCATCACCGCGGGCATGGGAGGCGTCATCTTCGGCTATGACATCGGCGTCTCTGGTGCGTGCTTACAATTACAAATCGGTCAATCGAACAAGCGCGGTAAACACCGTGATTCGAGCACGATGAACGAGGACGATGACATGGCTGGTATGTGCAGGTGGTGTGACCTCGATGGACGGATTCCTGAGCAAGTTTTTCCCGGAGGTATACCGGCGGATGAAGGGGACGAGCGTCAGCA
Source organism: Oryza longistaminata (assembly GCA_009805545.1). NCBI lineage: Eukaryota > Viridiplantae > Streptophyta > Magnoliopsida > Poales > Poaceae > Oryza > Oryza longistaminata. The sequence continues at coordinate 3,819,668 of CM020186.1, forward strand.
ACTACTGCAAGTTCGACAGCGAGCTGCTCACCGCCTTCACGTCATCGCTCTACATCGCCGGCCTCCTCACCACCTTCCTGGCTTCGTCAGTCACCGCTAGGTGCGGCCGCCGGCCGTCGATGGTCATCGCGGGGAGCGCGATCCTCGCCGGCTCAGCGATCGGAGGAACCGCGGTGAATGTCTCCATGGTGATCTTGGGCAGGGTGCTGCTCGGCGTCGGGCTGGGCTTCGGCAATCAGGTGCACATAATATCTTAAACATTTTGTCTGGCAAATGGGCTTCAAAAACGTTTCTTGCATTTGATTTTCGGCCCTGTAGATAATAGGCTGTGCAGATTAATTAGGCTCGAACAGATGAGCACTCCAAATAATGGGCTTCCATTGAGCTATTAGAAACAAACCATCCAGGCTTAGGAATTGAGTTCACTGTTTACAAAAGTAACAAGTTTACTTGGCGTCCCTTCAGTCTTGCTTCGGATTGAATCGGCTACCCTAAACCATAAATATATCCGGGTATTAACACCTTATCCATCTCCAAAAACCAGGCAAACAACTTTATTTAGTGATTTAAGAAGCGGTTTATGCTAACGTGACAGGTTGATCGTGGTTGACTTGTTGAGTGAACAGGTGGGATCAACGTGTCAGCGACTTTCACCCCATCTCATCTTCAATTCTTCCTCACTTCTCTCTCTTTGTCTCTATGTTTCTCCTATCTTCCCTCTTTCCTCGCACGCGCCGGTGGCCCCTCCGGGGACGCACTCTTGCAACTGGCCAACCTCGCTGCCTGCTCGACGTTGCCCACGAGCTCCCCGTCCACAAACAACGGTGTCCCGCCCGCGGCCGTGGAGTTCGTTGAGGAATCCGCGGTCGGTGTACCGCCCTAGGCCCGTGGAATTCGTCGTGGATTCCGTGGTGCACAACGTCTAGTTCGTTGGCACGGTTGTGGCGCACGACGTTGCCCGTGTTGGCGATGACACCGCGTGCAGCGCTCGGGTTACGGACTTACGGGTTCATGGTTTGGTCGTCGCATTGTGGTGCGACGGAGGTGATCGCGTGACGTACCGTAGGACCTCGTTGCGGACACGACGGTGCTGCACGTTTCGAGACGCAGTGGGACCACGGCTTCGGTGGGTGGCGGGGGCGTCCTCCTCCCCATGTGGATGGCTTGGCGTCCGGTGCGAGTCCCATCCCAAGAACCAGCCCAGGAAACCAGGGGCATAGCCTTTTCACACCTAGCCATGCAGCAAGGATTGAGATCCGATAAAGTTGCAGTAACAACTGCAACTTTAGCGGTTGCGGTTCGGTGGATGGATGAAAAGCAAATGGATGATCAAAACGTACAGCGACAGATAAAGTTGCAGTGGTAGTAAAATCCAGACAGCGCATATAGCCGGTCATTGGTTTGGCTATTTCAAATATATTCGAATAATTAATGATTTAATTTGAAAGATAAACGTATACAATACTGTGGATGGTATTAATCTGTCCCGATCTGTTGATTAACAAATATAGTACCAAAATGTTCTCTCTCTCCTCAGTGCCACATAAAATCCGACATCTTCTCCTAAATGCTTTACGTTGTACCATTGTTTTTGCCCTCATGTCATTCGTAACACGCACTATATATTGTCCGTACACGCAGGCCGTGCCTCTGTACCTGTCGGAAATGGCTCCTCCGCTGCACCGAGGAGCGTTCAGCAACGGCTTCCAGCTCTGCGTCGGCATCGGCGCCGTCACTGCCCGCCTCACCAACTTCTTCACGCAGAAGATCAGGCAAGGCTGGGGATGGCGCGTCTCGCTCGCCGTCGCCGCCGTCCCCGGCGGGTTGCTCACCCTCGGCGCGCTCTTCCTCCCGGAGACGCCCAACAGCCTACTGCAGCAAGGCAGAGACAAGCGCAGAGTCAGGGTGCTTCTCACCAGGATCCGAGGTGTCAGCGACGTGGAGGACGAGCTGGAGGACATTGTGGCCGCCAATAGCGACAAGGGGAACAGCAGCCGCGGCCTGCAGATGATCGTCACCCAGCGGCAGTACCGTCCCCAGCTCGTCATGGCCGTCATGATACCCTTCTTCCAACAGGTCACTCCTCATCCCCTGTTTTCTTTAGATATGTGAATTTTTTTTTTATTCTGGTCTCGGCATAAGGCATTCCCTCAATCATCCATTATTACAAAATTTTAACCATATGCTAGCCACAAATACTATATACTTAATTAAGCTTGAATGAAAACCACCTAAGCACAAAGCCTATCATCGACCACCCACCGATGCTTGAATATAAGCATTTTTAAAGCACCGTTTACTCCACCAACCACAACTCATTTACTACTTTTTTAATAGAGAAATTTCATGTGTATACTGAAATTTCACCTAATCCCCTTTATATCTTGAGTTTTGCTATTTCTCATGTATAGCACCGAATTTTGGTTACCCTTTTTTTGTTAGTTTGACCGTTCAATTTCTATGGAAAGGATCATTTTGCCCTTAGGTAAGGAAGAAGCATAAATTTTGTGAAGTATATTGTTGAAGTGTAGAAATTTATTGTACGACACTATTATATTCCTGAGTTTGTGATGCGAGATATTATTTATGACAAACCTTATATATAAATATGAAATAAAAAGTATTATTTACTTTTTAGTTATTAAAAATTATATATGCGGCATATTTTTGTGATAGTAGTACAACCGATTTACCATCTGTCCTATATATTGTCTACTTAAAATCTATATATTATCTACTTAAAACAGTGTTGTAGAACATTAATTGGTTTTTCCCATTTTAAAAAATACTACTCATACTTTTTGTTGATGATATACAAAGCTTATATAGGTGGGAAGAGAGGAAAGGTGGACGACCGCATCTTTAAAATTATAGAGAAACCTAAAAATTATAGACGATATATGGAGTATTAATTACTAGTACGTACCAGCTAATTGGCGTACATGAACGAATGTATAGGTGACCGGCATCAACGCGATTTCGTTCTACGCGCCGGTGCTGCTGCGCACGATCGGAATGGGGGAGAGCGCGTCGCTGCTGTCGGTGGTGGTGACGGGCTTGGTCGGCACGTCGTCGACGTTCGTCTAAACAAAGTTTTCTAATTACTTAATCATTCTGTATGTACAATCAGTTGGGCCTTAGTTTTGATTCAATAATTGATATTGTTCTCTAGTGGTTGTTTTCTACTGAATTGTCCATAGTAAGAAATGCGAATCGCTAAACAGAAAAAGGTGTTATACTGTAGGTAGTCTTATGATACCACATCTGGTGGACGACAACAACTTGACCCTGCATATAAATAGGCAGTCCCAGGATGATCTTTCCTCAGCACTCCATTCACATTTATCTGATTCTGTTATATGTCTCTCAACGTAACCTGATTAAGTTAGTGGTTATGGAGCGTTTCACAAGAGGAGTGGTGCTTGGGATGCCTTCCATCCAAAGATGCCATTCACTGTCATGTCAAATGGTGATGCTTCTGCATATTCATACTCCTCTCTTATTTATAGATCAGAAGCAGGAAACGAGGCATAGTTTTGGCTAAGGCTACTATAACCATATTCAACTGAAGTTTTTGTATTACTTATTGTGTTTAGCATGGTTAGAGATTCTGACAAATTCTGAGAAAGGTTCAATTTTGTCGTTATCAGGGCCAGGTGCCTATAAATTTCTGCATCACAACGTTGCATCTCTCGTTTAACATGATTTTACGCCCCTTCTGTGTTGAATACTTAATTTTGTGCTGTGACCGTGATAAATTACTTAATTTTCAAACAGGCAGAGCGCCCACAGATTGATGTGCGGAAGGCAGCGATCCAGTGTAAAGAGGAATCACGGTGTTCAAAATGCTGCCATCCTGCAGATATGCCGATCATTCCTGAGCAGGCATATTTTTTATCCAATATAAATTTATTATAAAAATATTTAATTATTAATTTAATAAAACTAACTTGATAATGTAAATATTATTATATTTGTCTATAAATTTAGTTAAATTTAAAATAGTTTGACTTTCAACAAAAATCAAAACATCTTGTAACCTGAAAAAGAGGGAGTAACTGATTTTACTTAGGACATAACTTTTTGCCTTGAGCAGATCTACTAGTTTCCAGTTGTGTGCGTGCTATATGCAACATCACTGGCTATCCAGCAAAGATTCATTCAAGAGATGTTAAACCCCTCTCCCACATGCAACCCCTAAAATATCAATATCCTTCTCTATACAATGTGGTTCGAAAGAGACATTCTACTCTGACAAAGGTTATGAGCACAATATCGTTGAATATTTCATTCCGACGATCAATTGTAGGACCAAAGTTAGTTGAGTGGAATGATTTGATTTCTCGACTAGCTAACATAACCCTGTCAAATGAAAATGATTGCTTTATTTGGTCACTACATAAAAATGACCATTTTTCAGTCAAATCCATGTATAATGCGATTATCAATTCCAATGTAAGAATCCACAAGAGAATCTTATGGGAGGTAAAGGTACCACTAAATATCAAAGTATTTATGTGGTTCCTTCAAAAAAAAAAGTAATCTTGACGAAAGATAACCTCATAAAGAGAAAATGGAGGGGAAACAAGCAATGTTATTTTTGTAATACACAAGAGACCATCCAACATCTTTTCTTTGACTGTCATGTTGCACGTTTTGCTTGGCGATGTGTCTTCTTTGCCTTCAATATCTCTCTCCCCGCAATGTAAAAGATATTTTTGGTAACTGGCTAAGGGGAGTGCCTAGACCCAAAAAAAATGATTTTATTTGGAGCTGTGTTCTATGTTGCTCAATTTGGCGTTGCTGTAATGATATAGTTTTTAACCATAAAAAAATTCCTAACATCATGCAAGTTATCTTCATGTGTTCCAATTGGCTCCACTCTTAGTGTATGATGCTTTCACAGGAACAACAGGATACTATTTGCAATGGTGCTATACGCTTGGAATTGGTAGCCAAGGAACTTTTACTCCAGTTTGGATGGCGTAGTACCTACAGAATTTCGTGATAGAATCTACGTGATTTTAAAAAACATTGATTTAGTAGATCATATTATCGGCAGAAGTTGGGGTTTGTCCCATCTCGCCTTTTTTAACCTCTTTTCTGTTCACTTCTGGACTTTTTGGCTATGTGTCTACGGGCAGAGGCCGGAGATATAACCCATTTCCATTATTAAAAAAAGAGATGTTACCTCGGCCATTCTTGGGTTTCCCCTTTCTTTAAAAGGCCATCTTTTGACAAGGCCCCCTATCAAATTTGCAAACATCAACGGAGCGCCTGTTGGTAAATCTTATATATGTCAATGGCTGGGTCTCCGGCCAGCAGAAATCGTTATTGGTCGAATTTATGGAGGTATTTGAATCTCCTGAAGATGAATATATAAAGATTAAGTATTTCACGTAAAACGAGGTGGTAATGATGTGTAATTAATTGAGTTTTAATTATTATAAACTTAAAAAATGGATTAATATGATATTTTAGAGCAACTTTTATATAGAAAGTGTTTACACCCAAATTTGGCACCTAGGATTAAAATAGGAAAGATTGCCAAAATTTGGAAATCTGCCGGTTTCCTCCGAGTGGGCCGGTCTGACCGCCAGTTGTAGGCCGGTCAGACCGCCAGTTGTAGGCCGGTCAGACCGGCGGTATGTGGCCGGTCTGACCGGCAGGTCCGAGTCCGACCCTGTTTCGTCGGGTTTCGAGGTTTCCTTGCTCGGGAAGGCATGTTTTGGGTTTCCTTTGGTTTCTACCCTGAGTTGGACGTGGAGGAGGGCCTGTAGAGGGCAAGACCAACCCCTATATAAGGGACAAGGCCGGTTCATTGTAAAAATCAATCTACAATCAATCAATCGAATCGTTCTTTTCATATTGCTTTTAGTTTTCTCTTAGTTTGTCCATCTTTGTCGGTTTGCGCCGTAAACCGTCCGCCGCCGCTGCGAGAGTGCGACATCTCTTTGTAGGTTTGTCCTGAAAACCTTCCGTCTGCCCACGAGACGGGTAGTTATCTAGAAATTGGCTCCGCTAGCCGGTTTAGTTATCAAAACCCATCTAGGTTTAGCTCTTTGCTAGATCGAGGCGGTTGGCGACTCTAGGATCACCGCAAGGCTTAAGGTGCTGCGATCGTGCTTGTCAACTTGTCAAAAAGTGCCAACACTGATTTTTGGTGACTCCGCTGGGGACGAGATCCGTTCATCGTCAACTCGACTTCGACTTCGCCATGACGAAGCCATCATCCAAGACGGAGGTAGAGCATCTAATGTGATCCGGTCACATTGGATGACTTCGAAGGAGAGGATCGCAAAGCTGTTGAAGAGTATATCAACGAGCTCACACGGGAGGCGTTGATGAGGTTGACTACTAGGACTCTGTCAGAGGCGTGATCATCAAGCCCGGCCACGTCCCAGCTCGCTCCCGACGTGGTAAGTAATGACGAGGTATCGGCAATGTATCAACCAACAAATTGTATCTACAATAGATTCATCTATGGCTAATTTTAAAGATAGATTAGATGTAATGTTAAGGAAAAGGTTGATGGTTTTTAAGGAATAGGCTAGGTCCTCTTATTGGATGATATACATTAAAAGATAAAGCCTATACCACTGTTGATCAATCTCCTATAGATCCAGTAGGGACTAAAACCGACAGGGCGGCGTTCACGGCCGGTCAGACCGCGACACAGCCGTCGGATCGACCGGCCAGATGGCCGGTCAGACCGGATATTATCCCGTCGGTCTGACCGCGGTATTATCCCACCGGTCAGACCGGCCTGAGGGCCGGTCCGACCGCGCAACATGTCGCCTGTCAGACCGGGCCCTGGCCGGTCAGACAGACGGCAATTGTCTCAATACAGGGGATAGATACAAGACTAATGCTAGTTATTTGTACCACTTTAGAACATTTGATCCTCCTGTATCTACTGCCACCACTAATCCTCATGTTCCCCCACATATTCCTAACGTTATAATGATGTTTCTAGGGGATATCCTCCCGATACTAGGCCAAGCCATATAATCATATTGCGCCACAAACTCAACCTATTAGGCCACCAAACCCACCACCAAATCTACAAAGGGCCTAATAAACATGGAGGATAGGATTAAGCGATATTATCAGGAATAGATTCGCTGATTGAAACTAAGAATCGTGCTAGAGCTTACAAAAAGCCATATCCAGATTATTATGATAATGTGCCGTTCCTAGAAATTATAGAGTTCCCGAATTACCAAATTTAGTGGTGAGGGGATGGGTAAGACCACATGGGAGCATGTAGGTCAATTTTTAGCGCAATGTGGTGAGGCTAATAGTGATACTTTTAAATTGCGGTTTATTTTCTTTATCTTTATCCGGTAAATGCTTTTACATGGTTTACTTCTTTACCGGCAATTCTATTCATACTTAGGCTCAATTAGAGGAACAATTTCATGATTATTTCTATACTGGAGAAACTGAGCTTAGGTTATGTGATTTGACATCGGTTAAGCAAAATATAATGAATCTGTCATTGATTATATTAAGAGATTTAGAGATGTTAGAAACCGATGTTATACTTTGAATATAACTGATAGAGATTTGGCGGTCTTGCTTTAATGGTTTAGTTGCTCCTCTTAGAGAAAAACTAGATGGCCAACAATTTCTTGATGTTAGTCAACTCATGCAAAGGGCTCTGGCTCAAGAAAGCCGGGTTAAGGATAATAAGAAATTTGCTAGACCATTCGACAAAAAGCCTAATGTTAATGTAGTTATTACTCTGATGCTAGTGATAGTGAGGAGGAGGGTGATCATGATATTTATGTTGCCGAATGGTCATGGACTAACAAAAATAAACCTTTTGTTTGTTCTAACCTAATGCCGACACCCGTTAAAGATGCGGCCAAAGTATAGAGGTTAAGTATAGTTTTATGTGGCCGAGTTGTGATAAGATTTTTGATTTATCTTTGCTAGGAGAAACAAATTAGATTACCTAAAGGCATATGTCATACCATCACAAGAAGAGTTTAAAACACGCTCGAGCATATTGTAGTGGCATGATTCTCATTCTCACTCTTACTAATGGATTAGCAATGTGTTCGGCCGACAGTTTCATCGGCCCATAGATGCAAGGAACATTTGAATTGTCACCGATGGCTCCAAGATGAAGCTTGATTCATGCCATCCGTTTCCGGTGAAATACAATTATTTCAATGATAAGAAGGTGTTGATTCGATCCGAGAGCACATCCGAATCTAACTAATGGGGAAAGGAAGTGGTCATGGGTGTAACAAGGCCTAAGATTGGTGGTCAAAGAGCCCTGAGGTTGGTTTGGAAGGAAAATAAAAGTGGAGCTTCAACTTCCAAGGCCCCTAGGAAGTACGTAAGTGTGAACCTTTGATTATCTTTTGGGAGAAGTATGAAAGGCAAGGTGGTGAGGGGGCTCACAACAAAGGGAAAGACCAAGATCACTTCTAGGAGCGATTTAGGTCACTCACCAAGACCGATCGCGTCCATCTCCATATTTCGTCCTCACAAGAACATTGTCATGGAGTTCTTATCCAATGCCGCCGCCGGGTTTATCCCTTATCCTTACTCATGCGTGGAAGGGGTTTGGCAACGCCGCTAAATGTACACATCATATGCCTCCAATGCAATTCAAACCAAGGGTGGGGAGGACCACGGAGGCCAATTCATGAGCGTTTGTCTTCAGCCAAACAAAAGCCGATTTTTATGGTAAAAATCGGTGTTTTGAGAGAAAAGGGAAGGAAAAGCGCACCAAGGTGGCCATAGAAAGAACTTCGGAGGTAAAACATCAAAATAGGCGTCCCCATGAGTGGCCTATACCTCTGAAGATTGGAGTTGGAAAAGTCCTCCAAGCAAAAAATCCAAAGGCCTGGAGCGAGCTGACCAAGCTCCTCGCAGGTCGGCCGTCCTGACCAGGCCCCTCTGGTCGCCGGCGATCTGACTGCAGCCATGTAGCCGGTCTGACCGGGCCATCAGGCCGGTCTGACCTCCGGAACTGATAGCGGTTCCGTCCTGATTTGCCTCTAGGGCCAGGTCTGACCCATGCGCCAGTTGCTCGGTCTGACCGGCGCAGTCTGGCCGGTACTGACCGGGGTCTTCGAGCCGGTCTGACCGGCCCAGCGCCGTTTGATGATGAGGGCTACCAAAGGGCGATGTGGAGGGCTTTCATCGTCTTTCAAATAAAGTGAATTAGAGGACAATACTTGCCTCCTGGACAGAGCGATCCAGGGTGGATGGCCTAAAGATTTTGGACGCTACATAAAGAGGAAGGGTGTGCAACGTTCTTCGGACCCTCAAAGAATTTAAGGGAGAAAAAAAGGCCGAAGACAAAAAGTGGATAAATAAGTCGCTTCAAATGAGTTGCGGACCACCACCACTGGTATGGAGGCCTTAAATTCCAGAGAAGGCGGCAAACGATCTGGCAGTGTAGACGAAGAAAGCAAAACGAACAATCGGTTGATGAAAAGTGGACATCGTCTTCCAAAAGGATGACATGGAGTGAATCAAACCATGGTCTATGTTATCGTTTGCCTAATGGAGTGCTTTTTGTCCTGCTGCTAAGGAATTGAAGCCGTAAGGTCTTGCTTCATTCTCACATCTTTCTTAAGGCCTTTTTTAAAAAACCCGGAATCAAAAAAAAACCGTTTCCTCTTTTTACCTCTCAAAAAGGGGCCCCATTGTTTGATGGGAATCCTCTAATGGCTTTTGCTGTTAACCTTTGGATTTTGCGTTAACAAAAGAGGAAAAAAATCTCCCCCTTTTTTTGTTGTGTGGTGGGGGTTTGG
>CM020186.1:3829471-3849425 GCA_009805545.1 Oryza longistaminata
GGCCGGTTCATTGTAAAAATCAATCTACAATCAATCAATCGAATCGTTTTTTCATATTGCTTTTAGTTTTCTCTTAGTTTGTCAATCTTTGTCGGTTTGCGCTGTAAACCGTCCGCCGCCGCTGCGAGAGTGCGACATCTCTTTGTAGGTTTGTCCTGAAAACCTTCCGTTTTGCCCACGAGACGGGTAGCAATCTAGAAATCGGCTCCGCTAGCCGGTTTAGTTATCAAAACCCATCTAGGTTTAGCTCTTTGCTAGATCGAGGTGGTTGGCGACTCTAGGATCACCGTAAGGCTTAAGGTGCTGCGATCGTGCTTGTCAACTTGTCAAAAAAGTTGCCAACAGAAAGTTTTAGTATGAAACACACCGTTTAGTAGTTTAAAAAACGTACTATGAATATCTAAAATTTAATCCAACCCTTATTAGAGAAGGAACGAAATGTAATCCAACCCTTATTAGAGAACGCAACCATAGGAGTCCACGTCGCCGCTCGCCAGATTTACACGACATGCATCCATTAGGATTTAGGAATAAGTGACATTTTGATAGATTTTTACAATAAAAGTCATGTTTTTTAAAAATGATTTTTCTGTATGAGACCCCCGCTAGGTTGCATGCGGACTGCAATTGACGGCGTCTGTAAAAATCGACATCCATTTCCGTATATGACTTCTTAAGAGGCCCACATACAAAAGTCGATTTCCGTAGGCGGACCTCTTAAGGGGCCACATGCGCAAATGAGTTTATTTTTTAGATGGAACTCTTAAGGGACCGCATGTGAAAATATATTTTTCAGGCGGATTTTAAGGTTTAGATTACTTTCTAGTACCAATAGAGAGCACCGTAGTGGGGCTCCTGTGAGAATGAGTCATAGTTGAGGCTAGGATGCAAGCGGGCTGACCCGCGAAACCACTTGTAGGCAAAATTAGTGAATAATCCATGGATTGACTCACGGGTTATCTACAAATATGACCTATAAGTGGATTTATGGATTATTTCACTTGTATTCATAGATGCGGTAAGTCAGGCCACGACGCGAGAACCTGTGGGTTACCACTTATTTAACCTATAATCGGGCTTATGGGTTGGTCCGCTTGCATCCTACTTAAGGCCTTTAATAAGTGCAGGTTGAAGCTTCATTGGCATGGTTTTCCAAACTTAGTTGCTTGACAATAGCAGACTATTAGCCGGCTATAAATATATTTTAGTGAGATAAAAGATGAGAGAGAAGTGCAGCGGGCTACAGATCTGTAGCTAGCTGCAGCGCGGACTTCAAGACACAATGTGTGTATGACAGATAGGACCATATATTAATAGTATAGTAAGCAACTATTGTATGAATTGGCTATTAGATTGACTATAGATGTATTGAAGCTAGTAGTGGGCTATACTATAAACTTGCTCAAGGCGCGGCTATATTCTTACCCCTGCAGGTTTTCCAACTCATTTCCGTTATTTTCCGCGTCCACGCTTTTCAAACTATTTAACGGTGTGTTTTTTTTAAAAGTTGCTTAAAAATGGTATTAATCTTTTTTTTAGAAAATACATAATACTTAATTAATCACATGCTAATGAACGGTTCCGTTTTTCGTGCGTGCTCCCATCTGGCTCGATGAGGTCCCCTCGCTGCTGCGTTTTCTCTCCACGCCAGCGCCCACCGTTGGTGCTGCCTCTCGCCCCATCTACCTCTCGCCCAGCCCAGCTCTGCCTGGCCACCTCCATCTCTGCACTAGCCGCTAGCTAGCCCTCCTACACCGCCAGCACTAGGGACCAAGCTTCGGCACAGCCGCCACCTCACCACCACGGCTTTGCCCAATGGCCGTCGTGACGCGTCATCTACGCTGGCACGAGAGAAATCCGAGGAGGAATAGTACGTCGGGCGGCCCGACTCGGGCCCTCCATTGGCAAGTTGCTTTGGCTGGCCAAATTTAGCTAGTAAAAGGAGAGATTAGGCCAGTTGTTAATGAGGTTTTTGAGCACGAATTTTTTTCTAGAATTACCAAAATTTAGCTTGGAGAGTTACTTGAAGAGGCTATTAGAGACGCTCTTACTTGTACGAGAAGTCTTCTGCGGCACAAAACAAATATATACTTTCCTCGTTTTATATTATAAGTTGCTTTCGCTTTTTTAGTTAAGTGTTTTTAAATTTAACCAAGTTTTAAAAATATATAGTATCATTTTCAATAAAAACAAACATTTTATAAAATATATTAAATATTAATTTAGTGAAACTAATGTGATGTTACAATGTTACTAAACTTTTCTTGCCTAAAATCAAAAGAGCTGTCCCCAAGGCTTCAGGTACTGTAGTAGAATTGTCACCGTCAATCCGGCCGTCAGCTATATCTGCCACCCATTTGTACCCCTGCATCCTATGATCCCATTTGCTACAAGCCTGTTTGGAAGGTTTATAACTGGTAAAAAAAAGGTGTAAATTACAGGCGGTTAAGAAATTTCGGACAAGGACTCGAAAGAGTGCTTGGATGAATCAACGGAAAAGCGTGACCCTTTGAGACCACAATTTTATTAGGGCATTTGTAAAATTGCCCCTGGTCTTTTCAAACTTCCACTACAAAATGAAAGTAAAATAACAAAAAGAAACCACTCTTTAGTCTGGTTGAGATAATTTAGATTCGAATTTTGAAATTAATTTATCGCAATATATAGTTTTATCGATTATACTGAATTTTATATTAGGCTATAAGCAAACATTGATCCTTTCCCTATATTCATATAATAATTGATATCATATAATAATTGATATTAATGGACCTTAAATAGTACTCTCTCCATCCTATAATATAAGGGATTTTGACTTTTTGCTTGATCTGTTTGATCATTCGTTTTATTTAAAAAAATTTAGAAGTATTATTTATTTTAAAGAAAAACCGGCACCTATACTATATATCCGGTTATTTAAAAAAAAAACGAAACCTTTAATTTATTAAGGGTGTAAAAAACGACACCTATTGTAACCGAGCCGAGCTCGGTGGGTGTCTTTTTCTCCACCGGCTCTCTCTCTCACACTCTCCCTTATCTCTTCTTCTCCTCCTCCCACTAGCTCTCTCCCACTCTCTCTCCCTTATCGCTTCTTCTCCTCCTCCCTTATCTCTTCTTCTTCTACCAGCTCTGTGGCGGTAGGCGGCGGGCTCGCGGCGGCAGGCTCGCTGGGGTGAGGCGGCGGTCTAGGTGGCAGTCTCGTTGGGGGTAGGCGGAGGCAGGGCCCGCGGGCTTTTGGCTAGGGGAGGTCCGGCGCGTACGCGGAACAGGCTCGGCAGAACGCGCCCTCCCTTCGTAGATCCTGGCTGGGGCAGGGAGGCGGCAGCAGAGCCGGGCATGCGGAGGCTCCGCGCATGAGAGGACTGCCGACCTAGAAGCCGCCGCCGCCTGCGATGTGCGCGTCATCGCGCCAGGCGGTCTCGCCAGGGGCGGCGGGTTCACCGGGGGGAGGCGGAGCGACAGCTCGAAGACAACGACTATGGCGGTGGATACACAACTGTGCGACGACGACGATGTCGGGACAACGACAAGAGAGGTCTGGATTCTTTTTATTATTATTATTATTATTGCCAAGATCTGGGATGAATTTGAGGGTTAAAATTTGTGTTGTGGATGAATCGATCTGTGGATTGGATATGTGATGGATAGATGATGTATGCTAGTTCTTGTTGTGGTGTGGATGAATGTTTGAGGAGGGACTGCTCAATGCGACGAGCTGATGCGTTGAGCCGATTTTTCATTATTTGTGGAACCTCAAAGGTGTCGGTTCTTAGACCCGGCATCTATTTTCTTTTCTTATTAGTGTCGCCTCCGTGGTGCTGGTTGGGAAACCGGAACCTATGGGGGTTTCCCAACCGGCACCTATTTGTGTTTCTGTAGTAGTGTTAGTCAAATTATTTGCTTCAGTAACATTCTTGAGTTGGTTGTTGTGGAAATGTGGACAATCGAAAAGTATAGTCATTACTGCCTCCAATATAATTCATATCTATTGCAAAACTAAAAACAAACAACAAGATCAATTATTTTCCCAAGCCCCACTACTGGGAAGGCCTTTTCACTCCCGGTTTGCAACATATCTTTTGTCCCGGTTGAAATAACCGGGACTAAAGATTTATCTTTAGTCCTGGTTGGTAACACCAACCGGGATAAAAGATGGTAGCGCAACATGGCATCTTAGTCCCGGTTTTCTTTTTTTTTTCCATTGTTTTTTGCGGGCTTGCATTCTTCCCCTTAGCAAATTCATCCACAAATTCACAAATCGTTCTCAAATTCATCCACAAAGTCATCCACAACAAAATCATCACAAATTCCAAATCCAGTTGCTCCCTACATCCCCAAATCAAAGTAACAACATCAAAATCATAAGATTTGCATCACAAATTGTCAAAAAAATACATCACAAATTCTAAAAAAAAATACATCACAGATCAAATAACACAGATCCAATGAATCACAAATTCTTTAAAAAAAAAGAAAATCCGGCGCGGCCGCTGCCGCCTCCTGCCTCACCTCCGACAGATGAGAGGGCGCCGCTGGCGTTGTCCGCCGCCTGCCACCGCCCACCGTCCTCCACCTGCCGTGGGCCGCCGCCTCCCGCTCGCTGCCCGCCGCGCGCCTCCCGCTCGCACGTCGCCTTCTCTAGCCCAGCGGCCGCCGCTGCTGCCCTCGTCCGGCCGCCGCCGACCCCGCCCGACGGCAGTTGTCGCTTCTCCTGTTGGATGAGAAAGAGCGCGCGCGAGAGAGAGAGAGGGGAGGTGAAAGATTACAAAAGGGAAGTCTCTCGAGCTCTCCTAACTTTCCCCTCCCCTGCTACAGTAAGTATTGAGTTCTCCGACCCCTCTTCCCCCAAAATTCGGTGGCTTGCCCGCGGTGAGGGTTGGAGGAGGGGTCCGGCCACCTCCCCTACTAGTATAGCGTAGCTAGTTTGAAGTTTTTCGTTAGGTTTTTCCTGTGCTTTTGTGTATTTCCTGTTGTGTCATCGAGATGGTCGTTGGTGCCGACTACTCTCGTCTTGCTGCTCGCGGAGTTTCTCCGTCGGATTTCTTCTGAACGGCGGGCTGCGACAACGGCGGGTTCCCTCCCCTAGCCACTGGCTGGGGTGCTTTTGGTTTTGCTCAAGCAAGGTTGCGTCGGCCTACTTCGTTTTGTCCGGCGAGCCCTTTCAAGAAAAGCGATCATCTTCCTAACTCCGGCGAAACTTCCTCGAGCGGTGGCTGATGTGGTTGATTTTAGCTGGGATGACCTCAACCTCCATTGCAGGAGGCCCCTTTCGGGTATGGTTGCTGGCTATCTTTGCAGTTCACCGTGTTTGTTTGTTCTTCTTCGTTGGAGGTTTCGATCTAGCCGTTTTCCTTGCTATGGCTGCGGTTGTGTTGATCTTGTGAAAGAATTTTGGCGGAAATCTTCGGTGGTGCGGCTGATGATCCAATTTACTTGCCGGTGTTCAACCTCCACATACGGGAGGCCCCTTCAGGGTTCATGCACAGGCACTATCTTCTGCAGCTGGCCTTGTTTCAAGCTCTGCCAGACTCGAGCTCCAAGAAACTACCATCAACGCTACAGGCAGCTCAAAGAGAAGGACCTGATTGCTTTTTTATATTTTTTCGAGGTCCTTTTCTACAAAATGATCTCAAGTGTAATTTACCCTTTCTACAGGGGTTCATGTGCAAAACTGGATGTACTCCAGTGATGTGTGCTTGTTGCACTGAATCTTCTATGATATACTAATAAATAAAAACATGAGTTCTCAAAAAAAAAAAAAAGAGGAGACAGAGAGAGAGTAGAGAGAGTACAGAGAGAGATAGCGAGAGAAGATGTAGATGAGGAGGTCTATCGCTAAGAGATAAGGATGAGGAGTCTAAATCTCTCGTCTCTGGTTCGATCCAGTTAAGAATACTCCCTCCATAAAAAAAAAAACCTGGTTTCCGTGTCCAACGTTTAACCGTCCGTCTGATTTGAAAAAATTATAAAAAAAATTAAA
This sequence comes from Oryza longistaminata, assembly GCA_009805545.1. NCBI lineage: Eukaryota > Viridiplantae > Streptophyta > Magnoliopsida > Poales > Poaceae > Oryza > Oryza longistaminata. Next base: position 3,835,452 of record CM020186.1, read on the forward strand.
AAGATAAGCCATGCAAAAAATATTAATCATGTTTTATCATCTAACAATAATAAAAATACGAATTATAAAAACATGTCATATAAGACGGACAATCAAAATTTGACACGAAAACCCAAAATTTGTCTTTTTTTTTTTTAGACGGAGGGAGTAGGAGGGAGATATTTAGTCACTAAAGATCCCCATACCCACAGGCGACCTGACATCTTCTGACACAAAAAGAAAGCAGGTCATCCCTTTGCATCCTTGTTCACACGCTAGACGAAGAACTCACGGGAAAATCTTATTGGACATCCACCCGTTTCTTACATATCATCTAAATGGTTATGAAAAATTTTCAAAAAAATTAACATGATAGGTTAATATGTAATATATCACTTCACAAACATGCAAGTTCAAATTCGACTTCTACAAATTGTAATAAAAATAACAAATTTGACTGTGAATATACGTATACGAGTTAGAGTTTGATTTGTTATTTTTGTTACAACTTATAGAAGTCGAATTTGAACTTGCATGTTTATGAAGTGATATATTACATGTTAACCTATGTTGTGAATTTTTTTAGAAGTTTTTCATAATTATTTAGGTGGCATGTAAGAAACGGGTGGACATCCGTTCGAGAGATTAGAATCAGAACTCACGCCAACCACCAATTGCAGTTGCATATGGTTGTCGACGCGGAAAGGCGAGCCAGGTTTCAGGCAGTCGCTTGGAGGTGCTTGCTCATGGCGAAGACTAGAGCTGATATGCCCTGGTAGCAATTATCAGCCCCGGAGCCATTGCAACATGCGAAACCCATATCAAACATCTTGTAGGGAAGGGAGAAGATTAACACGAGAGAGAGATTTTGGTGCCGGCAGCTTCACGACTTTTCTGTTTCTCTTCATTCCACACTTATAGATATGGCAAAATTTGCTTCCGGACACTTAAAAAAACATGTAATTGGCTGAGAGACACCGTAAAAACGTGACATGGCTTATGGACACTAACAAAATTATGTAATTGGCCGTAGGACACCAGAGACAATATTTTATAATTTCCAGGTCAAAAGAGTTGAGAAATTTTTTGAAATGGCGGGATTGCCCCTGGCGCCACGGCGAGCCCAGCCAAGTTACAGGTATGCTTTAAAATACTGCTACATACCTGGCTGAAACTGCACTGCTTCTTTTTATTATGATGGTGAACTTTGGTTATGGCAGAATTATTTGTGGCAACTTTTAATGCATCATTCTAGTCATGCTTTGATATATTTGTAGGAACTTTGACCTCCTTTTTCGTTGAGCATTACTCGATGAGCAAATTATTTCTTGGTAAATTTGTAAAGTGGTTCTTTACATTGTATTTGCTTCACCACATTAGTATGTGACCATGTTTATTCAATTGTAGGTGTTTCCTTGTTCTGTTGTATGTTCTGCCATAAGTCCGTGACAAATTCGTGGTTTACGCTGTTGATATCATTCATTTTTTTTTTCATGCTGGAAAGGCACCATGTTAAATTTGCTACTACTCTGTTGTGACTACGAACGCTTGGTGCAATCGTATAGATGCTGAGATAGTGATTTGTAGGTGTGACCTTATGTTTAGTCATAATCTATGAAAATTCCAAGAAATGATATTATTCTGCATTTGCTCGTAAAAAACATTAGATTTCCCCTGCAGCAATTAAGTGTTGAGCTGTAGATCATCTCTATTGAAGTGGTCTTGCATTGTTAAGTCCTAAAAGTTAGTGAAAATATGCATATGAGACTATCCTTTGATCCAATTATTCTGTTTCCATTTTTCCTGTATTTGGACTATTAGGTTGCCAACGATGAGCATAGAAGAAGCTGGCTTACGTGAGATGAAAATGATGGAGAAATGGCAAGAAAGAACTGCTAAGATGATTCAAGAATCAAACTCCGCATGGCACAAGGATGGCAGTCGGTCAGCCCAAGAGGATGAGGACGCCGAAGAGGAGAAAGCAAGAGCATGGGATGACTGGAAGGACGATAACCCTCGTGGTGCAGGCAACAAGAAGCTCACTCCCTGTGGCTAGATTATATGCTATGGCAATTCTATTGAACTTAGATCTGAAACTGAAGCTCTTGTAAAAATATGTGGTTTTTACTAACTTTCCTTACTGCGGCATTTGTTGACTGTTGAGTAATATGTGTTAAGTTCCATATGTCTATTGTAATGGTGCATGGTTTCCTTCTGCCAATATATGGGGAAGTAATGCCAAAAAAAAAGCTGGTTTGAGAAGCAAGCTTACCTGCTCGGTACAAGGATCTTATCTGCTCGGTACAAGGATGTTACACTTACACTCGTTAGCCATGAGCCCAAAGGGTAGAATGGTAGATCACCCAATTGAGCATGTTGGCTTAGCTCCATGGAAGATATTTTTCTCCAGATTAAGGTGTCCCCTTGCCCCATATTTGGTAATATTCATGGATGATTAAGGCGTTGCGAAATGCTTGCGGAACTTCAAGTAGTCCTACACTTTGGTGAGTTTGCAGGGGGCACGAATATAGATGGCCAAAGGGCCCGCCCGGCACGGCCCGGCCCAGGCACGGCTGAGCACGGCCCAGCAGCCATCGGGCCGGCACGGCCCAATAGGCACTTCGTGCCGGGCCGTGCCGGCCCATGGGCTGCACCTCCCGCCCAGGCACGGCCCACCAGCTGTCGGGCCGTGCCGTGCCGGCCCGAAGGCATGGGTGGCCCATCGGGCCTTTTTTAAAATAAATCTATTTTTCGTCCCTCCTCTTTGGGCTATTTCATATGTATAGCTAAAATAAGTCTATTTTCTGTCCCTCCTCTTTGGGCTGACATATGTATAGGTAAAATAAGTCTATTTTCTGTCCCTCCTCTTTGGCTGACATATGTATAGATAAAAAAAAGTCTATTTTAGATCCCTATTCTTTCGTTCATGGCATATAATATGTCTATTTTTACTCCCCTATTTTTTTTTTGTGTATCGGACCTAGCTGCCGGGCCAACGGCAGTGGAGGGGCCCAGACATGGCCCAGTGGTCGGGCCGGGCCGGCACGGGCCTGACCTCCGTTGGGCCGTGCCGTGCTTGGGCCGGGCCAAAATACCGTGCCATGGGCCGGGCCGTCGGGCCTCGGGCCTTTTGGCCAAACAACAGAGCATGTTGATTATCTCACACATTTGCACTCACCACAAACCACGCCACCGTGCCATCCCATGAAAGGCCTTATGCCACGACTTGCTGAGAATCCACGCCATCCCACAGACATCCATGACACACGCAAAACGAGCTCTATTCTGAGAAAACAAAGACTTTGACTCTCTGCACGAACACAGCGTGCATCAAGCCAGACGCGCGCGACATGATCGCGACCACAAGACGACCATTATAGTGGATTATCTGACAAGCATGCATGTGCGACCGACGACGAAAGCTCGATCACCTCCCCATGGGAGGAAGGTTTCCACGGGGGTGATAGTATCTATACATGGAGTGGACGGTATTGATGAGTGTGGCAATGGAGATTATGGCACCGAAGATGACAAAGAAAGTGATGGTCTGCTTGGGGAAGCACTGAAGCACGAAGCCTTTCATGACCCTGACGCCTGTGCTCTGATGGAGCGCCGCCACATCCTTGCAGAGTGCAATAAGATCATCTGGCATGCAGGTGTTCCTGCACTCGTCGACCAGTTGCCTGAAGAAGTCGACGATCTCCTTGTCGGTCCGCTGCGTGTACGGCAGGATCCCGCTGTTCAAAGCAACCTCGCGTCGGCGTCAGACTGGAGCAGGCGAGCCATGCAGATGGCGTAGGTGGTGACGCCGTGGCCGCAGCGGAGATGGTTCTGCTCGAAGGCGATGAGGTTGCGGAAGACGGCCTCGCTGTACCCGTGGATGTGCAGCGCAGGGAGGCGCATCACCCCGCGCGTGGCCATCCTACTGCTCTCGAAGGTGATGTCCAAGCAGCAGGAGCTCCTGCTACCCTTGGCATCCTTCTGCTTGGTGAAGATGGTGAGCGACTCCTCTAGCTCGGTCGCGCTGGGCAGATGTGACTCTGGCTCCCTCGGTGGAATGGAATTTATGTCCACGCCATACTTCTGTCCAGGCACTAGAGACCAATGGAAAAGATGCAGCAGATGATGGACTCGTTGTGGGAACCGTTCAGTGCCGCTGCCGCCGCCATTGCCACCTCCGTCTCTCTGTGTCGTCGGGCTCAGATCGCCTTCTTTCAAACCAAACGGGTGGACGTCCTGGAAGCAAGAGAGAGCGAGTTCTTCCAAGCTGTAGTTGACGCCGGCAAAGAAGGTGTTCTTGAGTCGGCTGTGCAGTTCGGTGAGCACAAAGAAGGGGATCTGGTTGTGCAGCACCAGCAGGTCCAGCCTGGTCTGCTTCATGTGGAAGGATATATGTGCGGACAGGTTCCTGAACTCCCTCCCGTGATCGGCGTCGGCAGCCAGCTCGGCCGGCAGCTTGTCCTCGCGTATGCTCGGCCTGAGAAGGAAGATGGCGAAGAGCAGGACGCACCCGTCGAGCAGCAGCATCTCGGCGAACTCCTGGGAGTTCATCTGGAAGGACTCCCGCTCGTAGCAGCGCCGCGCTCGCTCTTCGTTGCGTTGCACCCATTGTAGGAAGCCGACGACGTCAAGGTTGAACGAGCCAGTGAGGTACTTGACGATGCCACACTTCTTGGCACAAGTGATGAGTGGCGGCGGCTGCTGCTGCGCCGATGCGGTGCGGTGGTGGTACGGCCCGACGGCAGCAACGACTATGTGGTCCTTGTCCGTTTCTGGCGTCGGTGGCCGCCGCAGCTGCCCACGCTCTCCGCCGGCGGAATCCAGCGGTGGCTGTCCCGGACCGTGAGCAGGACTAGTAGTAGTAATAGCAAAAAGCTCAAGCTGGTTCACCTGCGGCTTCAGGCGAGGCTTGAAAATGGAAGGGTGTTCGTCGTTTCCGAAGGCATCGAACCTTCGAAAGTACGGAGGGATGGACTCGTATGCGCTCTTCGCTTCCCCGTGGATTCGATCGATCACCACGTCCGTCCAGCTGGTGCTGTACGAGCTCATCCCTCCGTTTCCTCCTCGTGCTTGCGCTGAATTCGGTTTCATGACCATGTTACCGTACTATGCATGCACTAGCTATACCTACCTGCGCGAAGAAGCTGCGTGATGCGCGTTGCATGTTATACCTACCTGCGCGAAGGCCAGCAGCAGGAGGTTGACGTCGAAAACTTCAAAGTCGTTACTTTCAGCGGGTTGTCCAAAGAACTAAAGCATCCATGCTGTTGATAGGCATAATAATCACGTCACAAGTTGCATCAAAATTATGATAGGCCAGGAGTTTCTTTTTTTATGGTAATTAATTACGTACCTCTACAAGTTGCACCAAAATAATAATAAGCTGGTAGAATATATCCTTTACAAAACGTATACCTTCCGATTAGGGATCCTGTTAAAACATGTTTAGAATTATAAATCGGCTAATCATTCAGCGTGCAACCTAATGCATGACCGACTCAACCATTGTCGGTTCGAGTCCGTTGCGTTTAAACGCGAGGTTGCCAACGCGGTTAGCTAAGTAATGAAGTCACAAACTACCATCACGCGTCCCTACCTAAAGTAAGTTACTCCAAACCACCACACATCGCGTCTCTACCTAATACTCGAGTAGTAAGTTACGCGTACCTATACGGGTCAACGGTACTACCATATATGTCTTGACACGCTCGGCCGTTTCAACCGTTGACCGAGCTTCCAGTCAACTTACGGCTTGTTTAATTCAGGGGAAGGGGATTAAAAGTTCAGAGGAGTGATAGATTGGTTATGGGAGTTTCTTTTTTGCTTCTCGTTCCTTGATTTTGTTAGTAGAGATAGAGATACAAATTATGAAGAATGTTTGTGAGAATTAAATTTTAAGTGATGATGTATATGTCTCGTATTTATCTCATCCTACTTAAGAAGGGAATTCTCTCGGAATTACCTTCCATCGAAAATGTGGGGTTAATTTGCTCTTAAATTTTTCTTTCCAATCACTTCTAAAACTCCTACATTCACCATCCAAACAGTTCTTCCTCCATAGAAATGTGTTCGACTTATTTTATTCATTGGTTTTTTTGAATGGGATATCTAAGATTTAAACAAAAAAGATAAATTAAATAGTTGACCACAACCGGAGTAGTCATCTTGCATACACGCATAAACTCCTTGACTGGAATTCCGTGTATATTAGTTTTGTTAATTTTCCTTTGCGACAATGATTTTATTGTTTTTAAAAAAGAAATCTCATTGAAGATTTTTCTGGTGTATGAGTGTGTATCAGCTTGCTTCGTATACTTGGTCTAATGTACTGTTCGGATCAGTATCATGATATTGTGACAATTTGGAGCTAATCGTTATGGACTTCTTCAACCACATTAGGTGGCAATTATTAATTTGACTTCCTTAATAATTATCTTGAAAGTAAGAAAACTCTTTGATTGAACTGATGTGCAAGATCATATATATATCCCTCTCTCTCTCGCCCTCCTATCCCCGTCGCCGGCCGGTGCATCGTCTCGCTTCGCCTGACCGCAACGATGAACAATTCCGGCGGCGATCAGCAATTGGCACGCCATGGTCAGGAGTTGTCTTCTCAGCAGCGCAACCGGCCGATTGCGCTATCAAGGAACGTCCTCCACAGCGAGGAGGAGAGCAGCATTTCCAGCCTTCTGTACGTAGGAAGGCTCCTCTCATCAGCCGGAGGAGGAGCACCGGAGCACATGGCGTCGCTGCGAACCAAGCTTCTCCGAGACTGGAATCCATCAGGCGCGGTGAACTTCTGGCGAGCCACGGACGGTGCCTTCCTGATCCAGTTCTACGAGAGAGCTGACCTTGCCAGAGCGCTGGACGGCGCGCCGTGGTGCTGCGACGGTGATGACTTGTTCGTCCTGCAGCGCGCCAAGCCCGACGTGAACCTGCTCGATCAGGTCCGCTTCTTCAAGGCCGAGCTCTGGGTGAAGTTCTACTTCAACTACGTCCCCGTGGTGTACTTATCCGAGGCGTCCATCTACGCGCTCGCCGCACACATCGGCGAGCTGGTGAAGTGCCCCGACAAGGCCGCGTCGTTCTTCAGGGCACGGATCCTGGTCGATGTCACGCGGCCTCTGGTCGCCTCCATCGACGTCAAGCTGGAAGATGGTGAGTGCAGGTCGATATCCGTGGAGTACGAGCGCGTCGGGAGCATATTATGCGGGACATGCCGGATATTGGGGCATTCGGCGGACCGGTGCAGCACGGGAAACCAGCGGCCCAGTATTCCTAGAAATAGGAGCCGGCTATCTAGATCATCCACAGTCAACCGCGACGATGGCGGTGGCTCGGTGGGGTCCTCGTCGTCGGCCGGCAGTGGCATATCACCGCCGCTGCCGCCATCGGAGGTTGCAGCCGCGCCACCAACTGAAGAATTCACCTCAGGAATGGGTGTTGACGACGGAGGTGTTCCCTCACTAACAACTCCTCACACCCGTGGTTTGAAGTATTATTTCCAAAAATACCTTTTCTTGATGTCTTCCAAAAAGAAGAATCCCGCCGGAGAGCAGATGGTCTGCAGTCCTGCGGACAATATGGAAGCTGACGCTCAAAGCGGTCCGCAGCCGGTGACATCATCTCCACCGCACACTTCCCAGGTTTGACATCTCCTCTCACATCAAAATTTCGACTGTACTACAAGTTGTTCTATATCTAAGCATTATATATGCAGAATTCGGTGAATTTAACTGATCGACCAGTGGAATTTGAAGCCATTCGTGTCGTGTGTGCCTCGGTAGTCATCGATGGAGTTGGCGCCTCGATAGTAGAACGCAGGAGCCGATGTCACGGCTGTGTTCGGGGGCACACAAAATTAACGAAGCTCGTATTATTGCATGATTAATTAAGTACACTTTCATATAGAAAGTTTTTCATAAACCACACCGTTTAATAGTTTTAAAAAGCGTGCGTGTGAAAAATGAGAGAGGTGTGTTGGAAAAATAGAGAGAAGAACACAGCCGTAGTGGTTCATGGTGTCTGGGTGTCATCGTCCTTCCGGACTCCACTTGCACTGACCGGTGACAGGGATGAACAGAGTTCTTCGGTCTCCTTACAGTACTTCTTAGAATAGGCGTTACAGTTTATTAAAATTACAAATTTTAAAATTACTAATTACGAAGGTTCTTATTTAGACTAGAGGACTTAATTTTATTAAATACGTACATATAACTAGAAGGCTTAAATTTATTAATTGTAATTTTAAAATTATTAAATCAAGAAATATCTATGACCTTAAGATTGAGTACACAACTTGGTGCTTATTAATTTCAATTATCCAAGTTAATTAAGGCAAATACTAATTTCAGACTTTGACATGAGTATAACAGATACTTATTAAGTCCGAATTTTGAATTACATTAATAAAATAGAAAGAAACGGGAAAAAATATAATAGACCCTATACACAACTTTGTAATCATTAATCTTTTGAACTGTATAAAATAAAATTATTGCATGACTATAACTTTCAAACAGAGTTTAGATATAACATTCGACAGTATTTAATAATTGAACATAAGAATAAAAGTTAATATTTAATAATAGTATGCAATTAATAACAATCCCTGCAGCACATGGGTTGGCTACTAGTAGCCCTGATCTAATATCTAATATGTACTAGTTAGTCCTTTTTAAAAGTAAGGCCTTATTTTCTGTATTTGGCACATGATCCCTAAATTGTTAGGGAGAGCCCTGCCGAGACCGTTGCACAGCTTTGGGTTGATGACTTCCCAATCGTCAAGGATAGTTCCTTCCATTTTCATCACAAATGGGCTGCTTTTTACCTGTAAAGGACGACGCCAAGTAGATATTTGAGAAATTAATTTATGGTGTCAACGCAGGAAGATATGGTCATCGAAGCAGCAGGTAGCAACCAGGGACACACTGCAAGCTCAAATGTGGAAATCGAGTGCACACCGCAGATCACCCCAACAACGGAGTCACTTCTCCAAAATGGTATCATCTACCCACTGAACTGCTCAAGCAATAATTATTTTCTTAAGTAGAACAAATATATAACTGTAAGTATGGATATTCTAATTGGTTGGACGATGAGCCTGGACTTCCAGCCCATCCACATGCATGTGGAAGTTAAACTAATTTACAGAACTTGCTTTACTATCCAATATAATTTTAGTTAAGTACCTCTTTTCAAAACAAAAAAAAAAGTGAAGTACCATATATATCCCGGCCTCCATACGATATTAAAAAAACTGATCATTAAACAAGTCGAAACTTTCAAAATATCTGCAGTACAAAATTTAATTCGTTAATGCGCAAATGACCTGATTTCGTTGTGTAAAGTCCTTGTTGGGCGTGGGAGAAACTAATCTTTCAAATTTAGTATGCCAGTAAACACTGTAAACTTCACACCAATTATTTAAAAAGATTATGACCATTTAAATGCATATATATATGCCCAATTTAAAACATGATTTCTAAACACCATGTAGTACGACGACACACATTTTGCTGCTTTTATTGTTTTCAAAACTTGCTATAGGACATAATAGTTTTGTGGCATTTGGCATATGACATTCTTTTTTTTTAGGGTGGCATATGACATTCTAAACTAGTATATTGCCATAGGCACTCAGGTTTGATTGAAATATACTAAAACACATTAAAATATTTTAACATTTTTGTCTCAACAAACAATAGCAAAATAGATACATTTAAAAAAAACTTTTTTACCCTATGTGTTAAGTTGCAGGTGAGAGGTTATATATTTTGGTCCAAAATTAATTTGTAAAACTTTGGGCCGTCCGCTCTCCGTGGCTAGATATATATATATATTTCCTCTAAAAAAAGAATCATTTATTGGAATTTAGAAAAAAAAATGTTTAAAGTTAGCCTGAGTCTGTTCGAATTCCAATTTTTAGATACTCCCTAACAATATGTATTCGATGGAATTTGAAATTAAAAGATGAAGGATTTTTTTTTTGAGACAGCAATCCATTGACAAGTTGTCTCGTATGCCTTTCAAAATTTTTGCCGTGTGCCTGTGTGTTCCTAAACGGCTACTTATTCCGTTTATAAATTAACTAGCTAAAGGCCGTTGCAAATTATTTTAAGAGATAAAAGCAAAACCAAAAATTACAAGTTTATAACATAGTTAGTTGATTAGGCATATAATGCTATCCAAAACAAAAACATTCATGTGGGAGATGTTAGGTCGTACATGTCAGTTTTTGTGATGTTGGAGGTAGATTCGGATCACTAGCTAGCATCATTTAAAATAGTATGGGTATTGGAGATGACTGTAACCAAGCATGTAAGTGTAACTAATTAACTCAACAGGGCAGGCATGTACATCACTAAATACGTTACGCCTTTTCTTTTGGCCAGAAACATTGTAAAAATTTTCCACTTTAAATTTGATTGCAGTTAGCCATGTGTCTAGCAGGTTTTTTCAGCAAAAAGTTCATTTTTCGAAAGAAACTCCAAATTAATGAGCTATTCCATTTTTCATTTGTGTTAAAATATCTCAAAAAAATTCTAAACTTGATTCTTATCTTGCTGTTGCATTAATTGGGACCAATGTCAGGTTTAATGGCATCGCATGATGGCAATGGAGGAGTAATCACTACTGTATTTGTGGGTCCAGTTGATCGAGTACTCCGAGATAATGCCAACGCAAAACCTGACAGCCCGGAAAGATATGATGATATGACCCGTCGAATTCTGGAATCAGCAGTGCAGCCCCACGCCCCAAAATGAAGAACGTTAGCATCTCCAGCAAGGCCTAAGCTGGACACTGGACACTGGACACTGGACACCTATTGGAGCTAAGAGCATCTGCAGTGTGATAGCAAAATCGATTTTTCTGCTGAAGAACCGAACCGTGCACATTATAGCTATCGAATCATACCTGTCAGAGAATAAATCGAACTCAACTTGAGAGTCGAACCGAAGGAGTAAAAACCATTTGTTATGCATGCATGCATGAAGGAGATTGGCTGATTCCCTTCTTGAGGGTCCCATGAAACGATTTTAACACTGCAGATGTCGAACCAAAAGTTTGTTCGGCTCGTGAGATGTACTAATCGTACTAATCGAACCAAACACTAGAGATGCTCTAAGAATAGAAAGACTGCCCCCATGATCCACTATGCACTTTTGCGGTTACGCATTTTCCTTTCCGCTCAAGCCCGCTTCTTCTCCTGCACACCTGCACAGCTGCACCACCACAACCACCCCCGAGTTCAGTATGTCCAGCGAGCTCTTCTTGCGCATTTTTCCTCTTGAACATTCGCTACTAAGATATGTTATTTTCATATCTGAAAAATACGGATTTGAGTTTAATTTATGGTGTTTGAAATTATAAATTTGAATGCTGTTGAATTTTATACTTTGAAAATATTCGTGTTTAAATTATTGTGTATTAAACTAGTAACATGGAGTGTATATAGAAATCTCTATCTCTGCTACTTAAAAAGTCTGTATGGTGACGGTGACTCCAACCTAACAGACACGCGTGATATTACCCGTACGATCACGACATCCAACGATCCATCACTCCCTTCGTGTGAATATCTCCTCCGCCACCTGCACTCCCGCCCCCTCCCACCTCCCCCATCCCCTTTTCCCCAATGCCCTCCAACCGCACCGCCTCCACGCCGCTGTCACCGGCTCGCCGCCCCGCTCCCCCCCTTTTCCCCCATGCCGTGCAACCGTCACAGCCTCCATGTCGCCATTGCTGCCCCCCACTTTCCCCGACTCCACCGCTTTTACGCCGACGTTGCCAGCTCGTTGGCCCTCTTTCCCTCCCCCTTTTCCCCCACGCTGTCCAACCGTCACAGCCTCCACGCCACCGTCGCCGCCCCCCCACTTTCCCCGACTCCACCGCCTCCACGCCGGCGTCACCGCAGTGGGAGAAGGAGGTCTCTGTGTGATGGATTCCGGAGACGCCGCGGTCTTCTCCCTCCCATGTGGTCCCTCCATCACCGTTAATTCACAGCCTCTATGACGCCACCTCCGCGGGAGCAGGGGAACGCCGCGGCCTTCTCCCTCTCCCGCGCGGTCCTCCCCATCAACGCCGTTTCGCCGGCTCCACGCCGCCCATACACCGATCTGGAACTCCGCCGTCCAGGCCGCTGCCACCTCCGCCGGTCACTACTGCCCCTCTATATAGGTACAGATCCCCTCCTGCCTCTCCAACCCTAATCAGTCGACCCGCCACCGAATGCCAGGGCATGCCTGGTAATTTAATTTCTGGCGATGCATGGCAGTGGTTGCTGTTTTTAGCAATATTTTGCTTGTTCTCTTGGCCCTTAGAACTTCTTCCTTTTGCTATCTGAAATTTAATTTCATAGTTCTCTTGAAAACAAATCTTCTTAGGTTCTCGAATTTATTCATGCAGTAAATATATATGATCAAGACGATGTGTGTTCCGTTAAAATCAGCGAAATACTCAAACATGATGTGATTCCATGGTGCTAGCATGCACCTCACCCTTAATTTGTTGCTTAAGAAAGCACTTTTTTGTTCTCCTTGGATATTAACTAACAACTCAATCCTACAGCTTTTCAACCATTCTGTTTATCCTGTAACCAAAATGCTTCCCTTTGATCACCCTTTGGGGCACAATAGACTATGCCTTTTGTCTTGCACGATCTTGATCAGAAGTATGTTTTGCTATCTTTTTTGGTCCAGATTTTTGACTTAGTAATACAAGTATGCCTCATTTGATCCTAACCAAAGTCCACATATATGACCTTAGAACAGGGACAAAAGGTAATATCTTGGTGAGGAATACAATTATACACCGATGAGGGACTGAGAGAATCATTTGAGGAACTTGGTTTTTATTTGAGAAGCATGATGCCTCACATTTTAGGCGTATGGGTAAGCCATCGTGCTGACTGACTTGATTCTGGTAAGAGTACCCATACTATGCATTTTGTACATTCTAGATATACAGCATTGCAGCAACTCCAGATTAACAACCAAGTCTTTGTTTCCTTTCGTCCTTTTCTTGGGACAAGCAAAGATTCAAGCTTGGGGGGTTTGACGGTCATTATCGACCAATTTCGACCGTCAATATTACACAATTATTGAAGACTAGCTATGCTTGCGATGCATAATTTCCAAATAAAATATCTACTTCCACTATACTGTGCTACTAACATGTATGCAGGAGAAGCACATATAAATGGAGGAGAATCGACGGAAAACAAACGAATAATCAATCGGATGCTGTCGAGATCCTGACTTACGGATAAATGGGCCAAGAACACAAAATTCACATGATCCACTAGGCCTTCTGGACTGAGGAGCCAACAGGAAGATGGCCTGTCGAAAATTGGGCCATTTGGGCCAGTCTCTAGTTCGGCCGAACAATGCATCTCCGCCGTTGATCCCAGGTTTTGGTGTGGACGTCCAGGATGCCTCCCTCAATGACGGTTGGAGGGCAGAATAGACATTTCGCATCACCTAACCATCATTAACTACCCTATATAAGGACCTCACATCCTCACTCTCTACACACACTCAAGAAGAAGAATCAAGAGCTCTCTCTCAAGTTTAGTAGTATCCTAGTGCTAGTGGAGTAGGAATTAGAATAGTATTCTTAGTCCTCGGGTCTTCAGGAGAATTTGGGTATGTGAAGCATCTAGGCCCCCGGTGTTAATTTTGGTAATTAATGACAAGCGCTAATTGTGAACTAACCGTTATCTTTGAGCTATATATTTTAAGTTAGGTCCACGTCATATGTGCGCATGGATGATTATCGATGGATTAAAATTGACGGCGCAAAGCAAAGGGAAAGAAGACGGTAAAACTAGTGCTTTAATTTAGAATTGATCGAGGTGTAGGGCGATCAAATTTGCTAGTTTATTTTTAGTTTCGCTCGATGACCGAGGTAATAGCCCGCAAGTCCAAGAAAACTCCGGATCTGAGAAACTGTCTTTGGTGGGGTCCACTTTGTAACTGATTCCACATTTGATGA